>JAPYMA010002295.1:0-10127 GCA_035041965.1 Anisakis pegreffii
TGTGTACATTCATAGGTAAGCCAAATATAGCAAGTGTTTAACTGGAGGTTGATGTGAAGCAACACAGACAAATGCATAAGTACTTGATCACTATTTATTTGAGATATGACGTAAGAAAGCGAGTATAGATGAATTGACAATGAATTCTTAATTGTGAATCTACAAGGAACTCGGCTCGTCAACGAACATGCAGGTGCAATCGTGAATCAGATTCTTTTAGGATGCTGTCGAATAAATACGCAAGTAGTTGGGCTGTCAACTGTGAACTGAAATGAGAAAGCACACATCGCATGAGCCAATGACTGTTCAAGTTTTCATCAAATTCATCGTGATATCTGCTCACCACGATACAAGAATGCGAAACGCGTACTACACATCAAAGTAATAAGCAACAAACTCATTAAATCACGCTGAATATGTCAAAACAATTAATAGTAATGCACACTAAAATTTGCCTTTAAAAGCAATAACTTAACGGAGCAGATGTTTCTGATATATCAATGATTAGAATTGGGTGTTAATCACGTTTCAAGTGAATTATTCAAAACTGATTACGTTTGGTCAGCACTGATTAGCCTGATTCAGTTACCCTCGGTTAAAATTTTCTTCAGTTGATGTGGTCAATGCTCATTTCAGCAATTCCTTTGAGAATTAATTAACGGACTAATGAACGGATTCGTAGTAATGTCCTTAATATGAAATCAATTGCTCAATGCTGAAAGTTGCAATCGATTCATAAATTGTTTCTAACCTATTGTTGCAATGCAATTTGCGAGCAATTTATTGCGCAATTAGCGTTTTTTAAAGGTTTTCTCGTTGGACGGGATCATAGTGTGGAACTTATGCTCTATTATAGAAGTACTCAATAGTTTTGGTGGGTTAGAATCGAATATACGGTTGATCGATACAAAGAATTTCAATGGAATTTGAGACCAGAGAAAAGATAGATCCTCGAGGAGACTGGGCGGAAGCATTCAAGCATGCTGCTCAAAGTACTCTAGCGTTTCCTCATTTTGTGCACCTTTGTGGCACTAGAGGTTTCATTCATATTAATGATCATCGATGACGGATGTATCCTTACGTCTTCACTGATTTGGTTGCTTTGCCGTTTTTGTTTCGTAGAGCATTGAAATTATGATTTCTGATTAATTTAAGTAATCGCGTCTTGCAACAGACATTGAAATGCTTTCGTGAATAATGGATTAATAAGGATTCATATTTTACTTATAATTAGCACATTTTCGAGTATTATTCAGCGCATCACAGCATCAGTACAAGGAACACCAGTTCATTCAGAATAAAATTCAGACTATAATCTGAGACTAACATCAAACCTTAAAACTAGAGATCACAGGATCTTGTGAATAGATGACAATTCTACAAAGACCAAACGAATGCTCAATAGCAGAAATAAGTTCGTCGATATGATACTAGACTTGAACCTCATTAATATTCAGAAACAGAAATTTCTTGAAATCGAGTGACTGGATGCCGACTGCTATGAAAATTTCATGGAATGTCTGCAATCGGACGGAAACTACCGTATGCGATCTGAAGAAATTTTGATGTTTTCGTTCATTTTTGAGACTTGAACCGAGATGGTGTACGATAGGCGAATAACGCAAAAAGCGCTGAAGTAACGGATGAAAAGCGAAACTCACATTTAATATAACATATATCGATGTTTACTTATCTTATCTAAGGCATCATCTAGTGATCAACTGCTAAGCCGTTCGTAATTGAAAGTCTTTTCGATCGTCGTCAAAAATTTTGAGAGCATTATTAAAGCGTCAACAGTTGCGAGCGTTATTAAATTCTCATTTGTTCTAAGATTATCTGGTATTCTTGTTGACTATATAGTATCAATAACAAATAATGCTCACATTCGTGACACCACTGATGCGATCACCATTTTCTATCAAGGGAATTTTTTTCTCGCTCCAATGAATTCAACTCCCTTTGACGTTCAGTTCAGAAATACCGTTCAGTGTCCACGTACATACGAGATCAGCCATGTATCCCAACGGATGAACAAGTTACAATTTGTTAACTTTATCCCTCCTCGATTGTGTCGAAACAAAACAGAAATAAACAATTTCCACTGAGATCGCATTAAACGAGCAAATCGTATTCATTTCTTTCTCAGATCATCCGGCCAAATCCGTCAGCAAATTATGTTGAAGAAAGACTGAACAGGGTCTTTATATTCTTAGAAGGAAAAATTGTAATCGCCGTACTTAAATATGCACTAATACGCTGGAATTATCTACCTTCGAGATCATTCCGGAGTGCGAAAATACGGATGAAACGATAATTTGAATGAATCCGCCTGAATAGTGGAAACATCAGAGCAATTTTGGGTTCACACTTCTAGCTGGTTTAGAATTGCTTCTAGAACTGCCCGATCTATAACAGCGTCTTTTTTCACATGATTATCTAGGCTAGTTGCAAAGTTAAAATTCACATCTACTATCTCCAAACCTATGTCTGTTATCACGAAGGCTCTAGCGTTATATTACAACACTTATGGTTGAGGAAGTCGTAACAATCTATTAGCCGAGGTTACGCTTCTCTGAGTTTATCACGACAAATGAATGAAATGGAAACGATACGATAGATGAACAAAATTCATCTCCGTGATCTAATGATTCGTTGTGAGTTTCCAAACATAAAGACAGTGCCGAACGCAAATGTACAATAAGAGATGAATATTTGAGATGACCGAATCAGCCGCCTCGGACGATTTCATGATGGTACTGTATAAGCAACCATATGAGCCGAGAAATAATGAAGTTGTGCTTATAATCAGCTTAAAATGTTCAACACTAATGGAGGGCTTCTCATCCGACCAAGCCGCTTATGCGTCTTGTCGAATGTTATTCAAAAAAAGCAATTTTTGTTCGTAATGATGCAAGAGTGATCAGATGGAAGGCTTAAGGAAGTCAATAAAATTTCTTAATTAATGCTAAGTTTCGCCTCGGCTAACATTGCTATGGGACTGCCTAGAAGCAAAGTAACCTACATACGGATTATCAATAGTGGAAAATTTTCGTTAATGAATTCCCCCATGTTGCTTTTCACCGCTTAATTCGCTTGTTTGATGAGGCTGGCTTCATGAACTAATGAAATCTAGTGTCCACTCCTACATGTTCATTACAAAAAGTCAACAGAAACTCCCAAAAAAGTACATCCCCAACGTCATGTCACCATATGATTCTGCACTGAATCGAGAGTATATAAGAGCTGGCGAACATCGTCAGAACCGTGCCAGTTCGCTCAACAGTCTTACAACAACAAGTCATCTGTTCATCCGTTCTCCAGACTCCTTAGATTCATTTCGGTGAATTCGTTCACCCATTCATATAAGAGTAGCTCTTACCAGCGTATCCACTTCTCCTAGCTCCATTAACTTACTAGCTCCATCACAAGATTCATATATTTATGATAATTAATTAGATTAAGATCTATTCGTGTCGTTGCTCATTGAATGAGTTCAACCTCGCAATCAGAATCATAACGTATTATTAGTAATAGTAACTTATTGAACAGATGCCCCGCCTACACCGTTGCCTTCAGGCATGATACTTACATATAATATCATTGCTAAGCGGATACGTACTCTCGATAGTTTTTGAGACGACGTCAACCTTGTCCATCAATCGCCGCCGTCTGTTGCGTCGTCGCACATCGAACTTTCATCGTCATCACCATTCCCAGCGGTTTCTATCATTTCAGATCATGTTATCTCTTCCGACTGGTCTTATTCTCATCTCGGGACTCGTTGTCGCCTTCGTTGCCGCCGATCCACCATCTTCGTGCAGTCAGGTGAGTAGTGATGATACAATTACTCAGCTAACCTCTAATTACCCAATTCATCGCTTAATCGATCCGAGTATTCTTTACGCTCAGTTTGCATCTAAAACGGCAACTTATCGAAACCTATGCAATGACTCAACTATTCAGCTGAATAATTGCGAAATGCAGTTATTAACGACTCTAAATTGCCATCATTCGCCAATCCAATAGTGAAAGTTATCGATGAGAAGTGTTTCTTTAGAAGTGAAGAGCTGGAACAGAAAAAAAAAACGGAAAAAAATTTCAAAAAAAATCACCTCGTTTGTTGTGATACTTTTCATTCCAAGCGCTCTACAATGCATCTTTCTGTGTGCACACTCTAAAGCTGTCTAGAGTACGAGAATGTTTATGAGGACAAGGAACCAACAACAAAAGGTGACAGCAATAAATCATTACGAGCAAGGAACTATCACTTTCGTATCACATCAAATCCATCAAATTTTCCAGCGCTACTAAATTTTCGGCCATCCAAGAAAGAAAGTTCAATAATTTTGTGTAGACAATGCAAAATTGGTGAGTAAATGAGTTTTGGGATCAGCTATGATTCATTTCCTTATTCATTTCCTTGCCATCCATACATCTCATATAGTTGTTTGCAATCGCGTTTATTGCTAGATTCCTCCTTAAGGATGTTAGATTATATCTTCGTGATTATAATTTGGCTAACAAGTTCGGGATCATAGCAGAATATCGAGCTTACCTCGATACAGCCAATATACAATAGTCTCTCTTATCATCATTGAAACGCTGAAAACTCCAATTCCTTGCGTACGCTTATTATTGGATTTATTTCGTTCTAAGAATTTTTCTCCGCTTTCTTGCGATAAGCAAACAACATCCGCAAGTTCATGTTCAACAAGACTGACTATACATGAATGAATTTCGCTAAAGTGCTCTTCGTTAAGTGTTAAAGTGTTACATCCTCATCAAATTATACTCAAGAGCATTCTAAGAGAAAACAGATCCTCACAATATTGTGAAACTAAACACTCAAATATTCGTTTGGCAAGTAACATTTTGCACTATTATTACATGTCGGCGTTTTTGTGTTGAACAATATCCAGCTTCAAATTCGTGGTCTCAATGGAATTACTGCGCAAATCTGCCATCAAAAGAGTTCAAATTAGTTGAAAATTTGTTCCTGGAACGTTTGCACTATTGCAGACACCAACTGCTTTCTAGACGTCATTGGGAAATATTCACAACACCAATTAATTGCTTCAGTGAACGCAATGTATTGTGAGAAAACGCCTCAAGTGTTGCATTTTTTGCTTTGATACTCGGTTAACATGTCCAAATTTCATTGTCTCTTCATCATTGGCTCGGTTTTTCTTTGCCTAACGACAAGATAAACAAAGCTCAAACATTCATACATCTACGTAAGCAAATCCAAACGATCGCTTTCAGTTTCGCACGTTCCATTCCATTAATTTGCTTTGACGTGCTTTGCAGATATTATCTGAAGGAAAATCCTTAATGGCATGAAGGCATGCAAAAATTTCTGACAAGCACTCGTTTATCAGCTTTCTGAGCTAATTTCCCTTTATCTGGCCTCACTTTCTGCTCGACCTTCTTGAGGGTTTCGGCAAAATTCAATCCAGTCTCAACCAATTAACCAGTACCTCGAACGAGTTTCACACTCAAACTTAACATGAACTGAAAACGGTGTAGGAATGAAGTGGAAGAATAATAGCTTCTGTACCAAATCAAAACAATCTTAAAATGCTAAGCACAAGTAAATAGTCGAAATGATAGTGGGATAGTGCTAGGAACTCATTCTATAAATCGGACTGTTCCTCAAGTAGTGTTCCATATCCCACTTGATCACCCTTATTGATCGTTCAACTTGACAGAAACTGCTCAGTTATCCCCAGTAAAACTATTTCGCATCACTTTATCCGTAATCTGTTCATTCCTATTCGTTCCTATAAAATTCTCTGAATTCAAAAGGGCATCCTCATGCGATTTTTCACAAATGGATGGATTAAAGCCAACAATTATTTAGCTACGATTCATAGAAATGATTTTCAAAATTACAATTCTCAACTGTACTCTTCTTGTGTGTTCATAGAAGTACCGTTTTTCGTAGTCTACATTATCAATTAGCTATGTTACGTTCGAATGAGCTTCAAAACATTTTAAGTATTAGCAGCAGTGACTTAATCACCGAGTGTAGGAAAAGGGAAGGAACATAACATCAATTAGTGTTTCCATTTCGCCGTATCACTTTTTCAAGCATGATCGCACCTCAGATGTAATTCTCTGTAATGACGATTCAGACTCTTCCAACAATCCCAATTGAACACTTAAGTCATTCTGAGCTATTACTGAAACTGTAAGAACTTAAATGATTTCACCGAAGATTCATTTTGTCATGAGCTTATGATGAGACCATTTGCTAGCCGAATTCATCTGCACGTGAAACGACCTATTTCATGATCAATATGCATAACGGCTTATTATCGAGTTCCTTTGGATATCAGACGAGCTTTATGCTGTTCGAAACAGCTTACTTTTAGTGGCGATTCTTCAATAGGAGCGAAGAAACGAAATCTGTGCAGAAAATCCGATGAGATCGAAGTCGACTGCTGCAAAGCTTAAAATAGTATCACTAAATGACAAATACTTTGCAGATAATGGCATCACCAAGTGAAGAAAATAACCAAAAGATGCTTTTATGCCAACTATACGAAAGTTCCACTCTTCTGGCCCAACTCGGTGCGCTCGTCTCCGAAGGCCTCGATCGTCTCATGATTCAACAAGGTTATCACTTCTGCGATATTCTACGATTCCAATTTCATCACTTAATCAGCTAAATTCGCAATTCTCAAAGGAAAAATTCCACAAATCTAATTATCACTCCGTCGAAAATTCTTTAAACGAAATTGTATTTTACCGACGTCTGAAATCGGTCATAATTCATGTTAGGATAATTGGTCATTTGGGAATTGAAGTTTGCACTTTGAGCATCCTCATTTGAATGAAAAAATTGCTCTCTTCATACATCGAACACATCGGATTCAAATCCAATAGCTAGAAAAGGATAGTGTTGCTCTCGAACAGTGCGGTGAAATACAATCTTGTGTGCAAAAAATGCACGCTTCAATTCCTCGTGCCCAGTCGCTCATTGCCTTTCGATATGATTAAAGTCGACATTATCGGACCTTGCCCATGTGATCGGATTTGGAGCTTACTCAATATAAGCTCACAGTTTGGATGAGCAATATCGCTTAGCTCATTCTTTTTTCTTACGATATGTAGACCTGTTCCTATAGCCAATTAGATACATTTTTTTGAGGAAGTGCTTAGATGTAATGTGAATATTTTCACAGCTGACATCCTCTTTCGAAATCCCAAAAAATAAAACAATTACACTAATAACGTCACAGTAAATACAGTCAAACTAGTTTATATGAAACAAAATTTACGGTTGTATAGCGCTAAAATTTCAAGCCTTTCATACATTCTTCTACTGAATACTGTTCAAACAAAAGAAAAACCAAACCAGTTTCCGGATACATATTCACAAAATTTGAATATCCTCGTGAAAATAAATGATCAGAATGTTCTTCGTTCTTCCAGAGTAGGGATTAGTTCTAATTCAGTTGGAATGTGTTGCCGTCAAATAAATTTCTGCTTTTATGTTTCGCCAACAAAATGAAATCCATTTCGTACTTCGCCGAGAATGCTGTAAGCTAAAGGTGACTGAAATCGGTACCGAACAACTGGCTATTTTTTTCTGGAGACGCCTCCGGCATATTGAATCACTGATGTCTTGTGAATGAAAATTGGATTTATTTGGAACCGAAAAAAAATCACTTGCAATCACATTTTGCTCACACGAACTATGACGATGCAAGCCGTTCAGCTGTTTGCACAGATCCGGGCGTAGTAATCGAGTTAAGTCTCAATGCAAGAAACAAAGCAGCACATCAATGAACACTTGCACATAAACTTCACAGAGAAACATCAAAATGGACTTTGGCATTATTCACATGCAAAGATTTATTTACATTGGGATTATTCGGGGACTTAGGAGAGAATGAAGTAATTTTCGATCATCGAACTGAAGTCGAAAAATCAAATCGTTCGGATTTGCGCAACAAATGCGACTAATCACTTTCACGATGTTCATCGATCCCACTGCATTCTGAGTGTTTAATTGCAATCAAATTTACAGGTATTGTTTCGGAAGTGAGCGCCGCCGACGAAGAAGGTCAAGGTATTGAGAAGAGAAAGCATGAATACCTCCGATTTGGCAAAAGAAAGCACGAATATCTTCGCTTCGGCAAAAGGAAGCACGAATACTTGAGATTCGGTCGCAAGTAAACGATCCACAAACAACGGCTCTTGTTGATCAGCTCAATGCATTGATGTTATCGATCTATTGACCTATTCAACTTGTACAAATAAATACTTTTATAACTTGTACCTAGTCATCTGCATGTGTGCAAATCCTTTCTTATCAAGCATTTAGTGAGTGCTATTTCCGTCCTCTTGAGCGACGTTGTAGGCTAATTTAGACTTTTCAAATAATTTGCTGATGAATATGCATTCTTTTCTGAATGATTGACGTTATTTTGACTCATGTTTGGACTCTCTTCCAACGCTCACACATCGCCTGACATTCAGTTGTTCGATTTCTATTTCGTAGATCCAGAACCGCTGAACATCAGCAGCAGACCAACGACAGGTCACTTCAGTTGAATGAGAAAATTCGAAGGTTGACATCTGCGTGTTACTGGAACCGTCCGTGACCTTGAACACGATCTGGAAAAGCACACTTCCATTAACCTAATGAGATAATTCAAACATTTCAAAAAATGCACTAATAATTTGTTACCTTGCGGTGCTTAGAAATTGGTAAGCGATATTTTGACTGTTGAATTTATGTTGAATTTAGTATTCGGTGCACTACTCTGTACACTTCAATATACGAAACGCTATTCGCTATCAACATTTCTCGATGCATCAATCGATGAACACGTACCGCCAACTTGCTCAAGTAATTCCTATGCGAAAAGGTTCGAGAATGTACTCACAATCAGATTATTGCAGTAATTGCGCATAAATATGCAATGAAATACACCATCACATTGTCCACGAATAACCATGCTTGTGCATCTCACTGAGATGTTTTTGAAATGTGTTATCAGCTAGTTATCTCTGAAGTATCACTTAACATCCTCGCTCTCTCATATAGATTATGGTGATCAGTAATGGGCCAAAAACCTGGATTTTATAGACAAATAAACTGACCGTTTAGGTCAGTTTCCGTCTCGTAATCATTCGCTATGCTCTGAGATATTAAAGACTACCCAATGAATAGGATGACTCGTCAATGTATATTAGATTACGAAGTTCTAGCTGTTATTTTTGGTGTAAGGTGGAAAGTTTGTTCTTCTGAAGTACTAAGTCGATAAGATCGATATCTGAGTTATTCTGGATTTGCAACAGTACAGCATTGTTGTGATCGTTCCAGCTGAACGCTTATTGTTAGCATGACAGGTGTACGTGATTATGAATTTAATCAAACAACGTTGATTTTGTTTCAGTTTGAGTGGATTGAATTCGTCGATGGATGAATTTAACGCATTTAACGCAGTCAGAAGTAAATCTTCGATTGGTTCAATTGAAACGTTATCACAGTGTGACGATATTATCGTTGATCGGTTTTGAGGATGTATTCTGATCGATTTCAGTTCACATTTCAAAGAACAGCTGAACAGCTCTCCATGTTCTTTTCATGCATTGGGCAGATTGTAATTGAGCGAATTCTAAAATTTGTTTATAAGATACAAATTTGTTTTAGTCCTCAATTGTGAAGGATGTTGTTGGGATAAACCGGTGATCTCTTGTTCATTGTTTACGGTTTCTTGTATGTCTCTCTATAGTGCCTTGCATACCATGTGTTCTCTGACCACCATGGCAATTCGTAATCATTGTTTCGTAATCAGCTAATCCCAATGACTATATAAGTAGCTAAGTGTTGTTGTATCAGTTCTCTTTATTAGTCAGTTAATGTGTTGCTCGTATATCCAGTGTTGTTGTTGTTTATGAGCCATCATCGGCATCTCTCGTCACTCAACCATCTTCACTGTATTCAACTGTTTTTATCGTCCTCATTTATTTGCGCGGATAAACTAAATTATTAATTGTCGCCTTCGCACCAACAACAGAGTCAACATCACAAACAGTTCCGATCAGCAACACGAACAGTGGCGATCAGGAAAAGACCAAATTTGGTCTTTCTAGAAAAGACAATTCTACAA
>JAPYMA010002301.1:0-68078 GCA_035041965.1 Anisakis pegreffii
TGGAGCACCTTTGAAACCTCTGCTTTTGCTGTCAGGGATCTCGCTTCCGCTTATTTTCACGTCATTTGTTTTTATAGACTGAAGGACAAGCTGTTACTGAAAGTGTATCACATCAAGAGTATTCTGGGAAGAAAGGTGACCGATACGAGACAGCTCAGCCACATGATTCGGATATTCTGAAGGGCGATGGTTCGTTTATCGCGGAAACAGATAAGAATGCCGAATACACCCAAAAGAGAGGCGAAAGGTTCCCAACTACGAAGGCTGGAAGCTCGGATATATGGAAAGTGAGTGGAGCACCTTTGAAACTTCTGCTTTTGCTGTCAGAAAGCGCGCTTCCACTCGCGTTCGGTTGAATCGTTTTCTTGTGGACTGAAATTTGATGCCATGGAGGCTCATGGTTCAGTTTTCTCAATGAAGCTCGTTCCCAACTGAAGCTGATAACGCGGCTGAATTTATCGTGAATGTGGGTGAAATGTTTGAAATGGTGAAGCGTGAAAGTGATGAAATTTGGAACTTATTGTGAGACAGATCGAACCATTGTGTTGTCAATGAATCATGCTCATATAATTTTCATGTTTCCTTCATGCTTTCGTCTTATCTTGTACATTATTCCAGGTTCAGTTGTCCTCTTGGATTTTAGGGACTGTGTCTTTGCTTCATTGTAAATTTAAATAGTTTTTGCTTAGAAAATCTGGGTAACCAACAAGAACAAATTTTGCATCGGCCTCTGTCAATGCAGTGATGATTTTAATTACAGAAGACAACATCGTTAGATTGGTAATGTTTACAACCGTTTGATTCGTTGAGGGTATTTCTACTAGAATGGACGTTTTTAGAGCAATATTTTTAGATGGAAGGAGCAATGGATGCTGACACGGTAACACACAACGAATATTCAATCAAGAAAGGAGAACGGTATGAGGCGAAGAAACCAATAGATTCAGACTTTTTAAGAGCAGATGGATCTTTTGTCAAAGAAACTGAGAAACAGGCCGAATTCAAGCCTAAAACTGGTGAACGATATGACATCGTTAAACGGGGTGTCGATGATGTTTGGAAGGTTAGTTCTTCACTGATTGAAAAAACAGGTTTTTAGCATTGATTTTCCTGGAACTTTGTGATCTCTGGAGCTCTTTGGAGATTTAGATCGCTATTTTGGGTTTGAAAAGCAACCGTGGTGTGTAATAAACGAGGTTTATAATGATAATGGCACTTTTATCATCTTGCAAAGTACTGTCTATAGAAGGATGTATATATCGAAGAATTTTGGAATTTGGAAGTTTGCTAAATTGGTCGGGAATATCTGCCGAATGCTTTGCGGTCACCACCTGAGTATTGAGATACCTGATTGATTTTATCATTTGCTTGCTGCACTAATAATCGTTTCAGAAAGAAGGTACAATGGTCAAAGAGACTGTATCGCATGAAGAATATTCAGTAATGAGAGGAGAGCGTTTTGAAGTGATAAAACCGAAAGATTCAGATATTCTAAAAGGCGATGGGTCATTTATAGCAGAAACGCATACAAATGCAGAATTCCAGCCTAAACGAGGTGAACATTATGAAATGAAGAAGCAAGGAAGTGCCGATATATGGAAGGTATTTGTTTGTCAGTTATATTCAGTTCTCTTAGTGCAGTGATTCTCAACCTTTCTTGCGCCTCGCGCCCACTAGAAAATTTTAAGATGCCTTCGCACCGCTACAACAGCCTGTCTCATCTCATGCCCTCTTACGACACCCCGTGGAATACTATCTCGCACCTCCTGGAGGTGCATGCATCCTCGGTTGAGAAACCCTGTCTTAGTGGATCATGCAGTTATACCTGTCGATTTGATCAACTTTCCACTTGTCTAGACTATCATGAGGTGTATTTTAGCAAATTGGAGCTATGACTACAGATTCCGTTTCTCACGACGACTTTTCAAACATCAAAGGTGATCGATTTGAAACGATTAGGCCGAAGGATTCAAATATTCTCGAAGGAGATGGATCATTCAACGCTGAAACTGAAAAGACCGTCGAATTTGCTCCGAAAAAGGGTGAACGATACGAGGTTGTTAGACCAGCAACGTCGGATATCTGGAAGGTTATAATAATAATTGAATGTCAGAGAATGCTCGATACTATCGATATCATAACATTCACTGATTCCTTCTTTCAAGAACCTGTCAAATAAAGTTGATATCTATTGAATCAATGGCTTGTTGTATCACTTATCAGTGAATTTACGATCTTTAGAAAGAGGGACACGTGGCTGCAGACACTGTGACACATCAAGATTACTCTGGTAGCAAAGGTGAAAGATATGAAATGAAGAAACCACAAGACTCAAATATTCTCAGAGGAGATGGTAGTTTTACGGATACAACTGATAAGAACGCGGAGTACACGGTAAAGAAAGGTGAAAGATATGAAGCCAAGAAACTAGACAGCTCAGATATCTGGAAGGTTGGTAGATCTATTTTCAATATTTAGATAAACTGTATTATTGAACTACTCAGCACTGTGAACTTGACTTGCATAATTTTATTGTTTATAATCGCCCCTCTTTAATTTTATCGGTTTTCCAATTTCCAGGTGGACGGCTCAATGTCAGCAGATACAGTTACTCGTTCGGAGTATTCTCATCGGGAGGGAGATCGATATGAGGTCAAAAAGCCTGAAGATTCAAATATTTTAAGAGGCGATGGAACGTTCTCTTATGAAACGGAAAAAGACGTCGAATATGGAGCCAAGAAGGGAGAACGTTACGGCGTTATTAAACAGGGCAGTTCAGATATATGGAGGGTAGAGTTATTCTTTCATAATTGATCTTTCATAATTAATAGAACTGTTAGTTGTAACTGAATAATAGTTTCTTCATATTCAGAATTCTGACTTCCTGTAGCCTGTTATAGATTGTTAGTATATGTTGCTATCAAATGAATTTGTATAGGATATGAAATTTATCGTCAAAAGGTTCAAGATAGCACGCTTCATTTCCCTCCTGTGGACTCCCACACATTTCAGAAAGATGGTCCCATGGCAGCAGATACAGTCACCCATCAGGAATATTCGAAAGTTCAAGGAGAACGATACGATGTAAGGAAACCAAAAGATTCAGATATACTGAACGGCGATGGTAGTTTCACTACCGAAACAGATAAGAGTATTGAATTCACAGCCAAAAAGGGGGAGCGTTATGAAGCTGTGAAACAGACCAGTTCGGACGTGTGGAAGGTTCGTTTTAATTCTAAATTATCATCATATGAAATACTTATGAATGATTGAATTCTAATTTTAAGAATTGAGAAGGGCACTAGCATAGTTGCTTTTCTCACTCACAAATTCTGTCCTACCTTTTTTAATCTGAACGCATTCTTTCTTTTTAACCTCGTTTGATGGCTTTGACTGATAATGTCATAAATAAGCAGTTTAAAAAATTACGTTATTCAGTATGACGGAACGATGTCATATGATACTGTTTCACATCAACAATTTTCCAACAAAAAAGGTGAGCGGTACGTCCAAAAAATACCTGTGGATTCTGATATCCTTAAAGCCAATGGAAAATTCATTGCGGAAACGGACAAAAATACTGCGTTCACAGCCACGAAAGGAGAAAGATATGAAATCGTGAGGCAGGGGAGTGCTGATATTTGGAAGGTATTGTTTACTTTTTAGGTTTCGAATTTTTTTAAACCAATCACATTGTTTATCGTTTGATTTTCTCTTTTATATTCGATGTCCAAAACTATGATGTTTTCATTGATATCTTTCAGTTCCATTATCTTGAAGAGTTATTTAATTTTTCCGATGTCCTTATCGTTATTCCAGCATTTTTCACCATAGTCATTGTTGCTACTTATTTACAGAAGGAGGGTCCGATGATAGCTGATACAGTGAATCGTACAGATTATTCAGCGGTAAAAGGTGAACGCTATGAGATGAACAAACCGCAAGATTCAAATCTTCTGAAGGAAGATGGAGCTTTTGCTTCAGAAACTGAAAAAAGCGCTGAATATACATCTAAGATAGGTGAACGCTACGTTAGTGTACGACAAGAGGATGCCAACATTTGGAAGGTAAATGAAAGCTAAAAAAGCTCAACATCTGAGTTCTTTTGCTCATGGATTCTGTTCAGTGCTTTCACGATTCATTCATGTTTTGTGGGCCTAATACTCGGTTAACAACGTGATTGAAATTGTCTGGTCCGTCAATAGTCGCTAACAAACTTTAAAGCTACAATGCGATAATGGATGCGTTTTATAGACTGAAGGACCAGTTGATTATCGCACCGTTTCATGTCAAGAATATACCGAGAAGGTGGGCGAACGGTTCGAAACTAAAAAACCAAAAGACTCCGATATTCTGACTAACGATGGAAAATTCGTGGCAGAGACAGATAACAATGCCGAATTCACAGTCAAGAAAGGAGACCGATATGAACTGGTTAAACAGGATAGCTCTGACATTTGGAAGGTTGAAATTCACTCAATGTGCCCAATGTGTTTTGCATTTACCATCTATTCGTTCCTGTTTATATAGGTCCTGATATGTCGAATGATATGATGAAGTACATATTAATCGTTAAATGAGTCACATCCAGTGAACTGGCTTAAGAAGTCTTTGTTGGACAGTGTGTTGTGGTTTGTTCATTGAACTTGATGAGATACATCAAATATTTAAAGGGTAACTACGAACTTGCCAAATCGCAGGTGCAAAGAAATGAGGTTAATAATATGGAGATTTTCCATGATTATGAACCTGTACAACAGTCAAACCAGTAGTGTCATATCGGTTATCTATTTCAGTATCAAATGCTATCAAATACTCAGCATACGATATCTATTTCAGCAAGACGGAACAGTACAAAACGATACGGTTTCACATCAAGACTATTCCCATGTAACAGCAGAACGATGCAAAGTTGTTAGACCGAAAGATTCTGAAATTCTGAAAGGAGATGGCGTATTTCATGACGGTAGACTTGAAAATCTTGAAACAGCATTGTTGAAAGGGGAGCGATTTGAGGCTGTTAGACGTGGAAGTGATGAGATTTGGAAATTAAATGTAAGTCTTTAGATTCGTTTCGTTCAATGCCGTTAACGTTTGCAAAATGTTTAACTTAACCGTTATTTGAATATATATTGTTTATGCGGTGAAATCGTGCGAAACTTTAAAAGTTGATCGGTGGCTAGATCACCTTTCAGCTCTCTTATTCGCTTTTGAAACAGCTCAATTTTAGTGCATTCCGCTGACAATTTTTCCGAACGTAAATAGTTACTTTCTTATATGTATTTTGATTTAATCTAAATGCAGTGCGACTCCTTGAACCATTATCCCTTAAAAATTGTTGAAGCATCTGTACTATACTTATCAGTACTGTTCAATAAAAATTGTGACTGAATTTCGGCTAAAATAGGGAATTTTAAAGAATGGATTTAATAGTCACAGTCATATCAGCTTCGTTGACATTTTATAAAGTATTATCTTTTCTCAGGCTGATGGAGCAATGGATTCTGATAGTGTATCACACCAAGAATATCATTTCGTCAAGGGTGAACGCTTTGAAATGAAAAAACCGAATGATTCAAATGTTTTGAAAGGGGATGGAACATTCTCAACTGAGACTCAGAACACTGCCGAATTCACACCAAAGAGAGGGGAACGCTATGAAATAGTACGACAGGACAGTTCACACATTTGGAAGGTTGTTGCTACCAGACAGAAATTTCGTTGAAATCTATTGAAAATTACAATGCGACAATTCATCTGCACATGAATTTTAACTTGTCTTTGCCACAATAGCATTATGAGCTCAAATTTTATTATAATCCGCCTAAGACACTTGATTAATTTTGTTGCTTTGATGCTTGAATTAGATTATCGTTCAATCCATTGTTTCTGCATTTTGGGTTTCAAAACTTTTTGTAAAACCAGGAACGTTGGACGTGAATTTGAATATTACTTGGAAAAATGATTTTCTTGACGGTTTCTTCTTGTTTAGTCCCATTTTTACACCGCGATGTGTTGGAGTTGCATCCATTTGAAGGTATTATGGATTTCGTTTTGTTTGATATAGAGAGGTGATCGTGCTTTCGTGGGTGCACTTCTTATTTCACATGTTTTTTGCAGAGTGATGCAAACTTCTCAACGTATTCACGATCCCGAAGTGATTTCACGGGCGAACAAGGAAAACGTTCCGTTTTGGTGAAACGTTCTGGTACACCGCTTTTCAGCAGACCTGATGAGAAGGACGATTACAAGACCGTTTACAGTGAAACTTTTTATGAGGGTGTGAGACCTGAGGATGTACGTAAGGCTGTACGTCATGAGCAGGAAATACGAATTGAACAAGGTTAGTGTATTTCTGGGCATTAATTTATTCGAAACAAGACAACATTTTGACACTTTAGTCATCGTTATGATATGGGAATTACCTCAAAAATATTATATGAAGCAATTGTTGACTAAATTAATTTGGAAGTATTTTTGAACATTAAGCGATGAATTTATCAAAATATCTTAACTATGACTTTAGCTTTCCAAAGTACTTTTGATCATTTTCATCAACAGATTTGAAATGTCATGTTCATTGCTACTATCCAGATGATGTGAAGGGGTAAGATCATTCAAGAAACACCCTGTCACGAGTATTATCAGATCCAATTCAGCCTTAGTGACTGTCCAAAGGCAAAGTAATTGGGGTGGGGCACTCATAGCTTCATATAGAGCAAATCCTAAAAGCTGGTTCATACAATAATGAGCACTTCATAACTTTATTTAAAATGCGTCATTCATACACATATCCCTTTTTCAAAGGACCGCTAGATGATCGCACTGAATATAAAACATCTTACTCAAATATATCGCCCGAGCCACATGTTCCAAAGAGGGGACCATCTGCAACACTTCAGCCAGAAGGTGAACGAGAATTACTATCTGGCTATAATGCGGTAGGTTATTGATTTTCAAATTCCTTGTGTAGCATCCAGCTATTGTGAACACATAGAAACATTGATAATGAACTGAAATTACAAAAATTACAAAAAAAATTACCAAAAAACTACAAAATTACAAAAATTACAAAAAAAAATTACCAAAAAACTACAAAATTACAAAAATTACAAAAAATTACAAAAAGATGTTACGCATTTAGAATGTGTGAGCTCATTGGATGAAATGAAATTCTACAAAAGTTTATCGTCATTTTTTGAGTGCTAAAAGCTTTGAAATAGTCTCGACGACCAGCTCCTTCCTACAGCAAATATTGCGTACATTTTACAGGATTTTATGCCGAAACTGCAGACATGTTTGGCTGGTGAGTTGCTTGAGTCAGTGAGGAGAAACCATGCCACAACGGAACATTTCGAGTTTCATCGAGTTCATAGTGGACACCACTTTTATGAACCTAAACCAGATACAGATTTGGAACAATAAATACTGTTTTATTATTTGGTTTGAATAATTGTATTCCTTGATATAGTTGTACTAATTTTGGGTTTCGATTGGTTGTACTAAAAACAGCTCTTATCGAATCGCATCATTCGATCATCTTCAGATTCAATGACTCTCATGGTTTCTCTTGAAAAATGAATTGTTTCTTTTAAATTAGAGAGAAATGTCAGCATCGGAGATATTTACTGCAAGGAAGTCTTTAGTGAAGATTTCATTGAAGCAAGGCTGCATGGAATTCAGAAAGCACCATGGAGATTAAGGAATGATAATTCAATAGAACAGTAGTGGCTTTGGACTAAACGCGTGTTCTTGAATTTCTTAGCGATCACTCTGATCGAATTCCATCATTATAATTTTCCCATTATTTATTGCCCTTTTTCTTATTTTCTTATGTTATCACTCAACTTGATTGATTTCAACTTTTCCATTGGTGTCCAGCTTTTAGGCGCATCATTTCTCCATCCAGTTCACATCTGTCATCATTCAGCATTTCTTCTCTACCGCCTATCAAAAATTATCGTCCTGTGACTGTTGCATCTTTTATGTTTGTTCTAATTAAATAACTCATACTGAATTGTGTCACTAATATCAAATTCACTCTTTATTCTTGAAAGATCTTACTATCTAAACGTCGGGTTTCGTCTCTTGCAGTATGCTTGAATTGTTTCATATCGATCTTGTTTTGCGAAAATTCACTGATAATAACAGTAATAAACATTCAAAATATCATTGTTCTCAACATTTGTTTGCTTAGTTCATTCACCAATAAGACTGCATTAAATGTCTTTGATTCAAATTCAGGGGAATAATTACATCAGATGATATATTCGTTTTCTCGTTTCGATCCTACTGGATTCTTTAGTCCATTCCACTTTCAATAGCCAAACAAAATGAACATCCTCCGAATCGTATATCCGTTCTGGATACTTGCAAGACAATGCACAATTGCAATTCAAAATAAATTGTGCAACGAAACATCAAAAATCATCACACGTAACAAAACCCACACGCTCAGTTTGTATTCTGGCAAAAAACTGTTGCTTGTTTAATCGTGCAGTTCAAATTGAAATAAATATGACCCATAAATACAGTTACCGAAAATGCCTAAGATGGGTTTGAATGAGTTGGTGAAGTAGAAGATAGGATGACTGTATGGTTAGCTGCACTCAATACTTACATGATTAGTGCGAAACAGTAAATGAATGGCATTTTTGATATGCAGTTAGAGATGTTTGTGCTTGAGTGTTGGCTGATAATAAATGAGTTGTTTGAAGAGGATGGAAATCGTAAATGAATGATGCACATTCAATTAATTCTCGAATGTGATTTGAGATGACATCGATTCATATTTGATTGATTATCGCATTCAATTTGTCACTGAACTGCCAAATGAACAGCTGATTTACTTAAAGTCTTCTTTAACTAACTCGCATCATTCTATAATTCGGTAGTTCACCAGTATGCTAGCCTATCCCTAATCTTCACTTACCATCCTTCTTTCACCCATCTTTTCTTTCAGTTCTTCATCTGTCGTCTCATTTTATCTCGAACAAAACATTTCTTTATATAAGCTAATTGATTAGTCGTCGATAAATATGTCAAAATATAATGAACCAATTTAAAATCAACTCATTAATATCCAACTACAATGATAAGTCATCTGCCAGTACTTAATAAAATCCATTATTCAACTGCAAAATCATCTCTTAACTCGTTTTATGCAGTTATCACAGTTATTAAATTTGCGATAATACATTTTATGAAAGGCGTTACCGAGTCATTAGAATACTTCAGCAGTGCAGCAATCAAAACGGTCATCATTTAATAACTTTGGGTGAAGCAGAAAAGTGGAACAATTTGGAAGAAATTATTGTAAAATATTATTTTAGCGTTTTTATTCTCGCTCGTTCAATTTTTCAATGATAATACCACAATTGATTCATGCAAAGACCATTGCATTCATGAACAATGTGATACCGTTTTCGAGTGCATTATTCTTCCACCATGCGCAACGAAAGTCATGAGGAAAGCGTGTCAATGAAACTTGTGTTCTAGCGGTTTGGATGATTTGTACGATTTGATGTGACACATTATGGTTTCTGTAACTGAACCCATTTAAGCTGCAAATATTATTAAACATGGAAAAGGTAACTCAGTCACGTGTTCTGTGCGATTAAAAGAACCCAAATTCGACGTTTATCGGAGATGTGAATATTTTTGATTCATGACAATGAATGTTGTTCACAGTAAAAACTGTAAATTGCGTTAAGGACTCTTGTTGCAGTGTCTTTTGATGGCAATTCTGCAAATAAAATATCTATCAATCACATTAGAACGACAGATACAACATATAAGTGTATAGATCACTATAATTGCATATCTGATTGTTCAGTCTAGGGATTGTGCTTAGCATACAGCAGCTGACTGAGTCATTCGCAGTTTTGATATTCCTAAATGAGCTGATCAAAATATGGCGATAAAGTCTTATTTTATGCGCCAAAATAGGATTTCGAGATAAACATAAGCATAATTATCATCAAATTTCATCTCATCGCGGAGGACATTTTTGTGTGATTCGTATCTTTGAAGAACTCATTGACATTAAGCTGATGTTTAGCTTCGAATAAATTCTGCACCTGTCATTTTCAAGCATTTTTTGAATGCTCAACAAGTAGTCATCAAAACAATCGTCTATTGGGTTTCATAGTGTGAATGAACTGGAAATGCAGAAAGTGCTTTGGTATTGCTGCTTCAAAGTGTAACTAAACTTCAGTTTCGAAGAAGGATTATCTGAAATGGAGCTCATTTATTAGCAGTTACTCAGTTCAAAGATTGCATCTAGCAAACAGTAATTTCATTAAATGCAGCATTGTTAATGAATCTCACCAAAGAAGCTTTTATCCTAACATACTGTTTTCAATAAATCGAAAGTCACGAAGACGCTGAATATATATCCATTGATACCAGGTTTCTTCATTACTATGATGTCAACCGATGCTTCCAGAATTCGAACCTAAAACTTCAGAATATTTGCTTCCTGAATGAGGAATAATGCATGACCAAGGAAGATCGTAAAGTAAACTAAGTCGTAAAGATTGTACTGCATGACGAGTTCAACTTATAGCAGTTAGTGATAGTTGGGTTCACGCTTGTGGCAAACAAGTGTAACTTGTTGAACGAGCTGTAACAATAGGGTATCAAAATCAAGCGTGATTGTATCGGCTGAATAATTGTTATGAGAGTGTTTGAATAGAATAACGCAGTGAAATATGCTATCATTTAGGTGTTAGCGAATAAAGATATTTCAATAGACTATGTCAAGATGATGAATAGTGACTTTGTCTGGCTATCCGCTGGGTTATTCATCTACATCTATGTGGCAACCAAGCAGGCAGCCGTATTGCATTTGGAAACAAAACTAAACAATTCCCAAAGCTGAGTGGGAAGTGTTAATTGAGAAATTGTGTTTGCTAAATGATGCTCATTTCTCCCCGGGGAGGTACGTAAGAGCATTGCATGATTCCACCCAATACAACACTCTCCAGCGAGTATAGTCATTTGTTGCTTTTGCGCCATTCAATCTGTGGCCATTCATACTAATAGGAAGCATTTTTAATGTGCACATGATTGGCTTCTTTCATTTTCATTGCTATGCATTCTATACATACAAATAATCTACCAATAATATTTTCAATAATATCGTTTAATTGAGTCAATAAAGAAATTCGATATGTTATCTTAGCAGAACGTATTGATTTAACATTGCTGTCAGCGTTGTGATATCTGAGATCATACAAATGATTTCCGTGTGATATCTTGAATTATTTCCAGCTAGTATGAGTAAATTAATTTCAATTAATCCAGCCTAATGCAATCGTCGGTGTTTTATGATTGGCACATATGACACTTATAATGATAAGCACCAATAACAATTAAAACAATACTACTTTCAGTAATAAAACTTTAAATGATACTGTAGGATCGTTTCGCTCCGGACTGATGATATAGCTGCAAGACTAAGATTCTAGTGTCTTGTAAACAAAACTGCATATTTTTTGCTGAGTTCAGATGATATAAAAAGTGCACCGTATGGATTATTCATATGTATGTTCATGCCCCAAATGTCACCAGAAAACTCCAGTCAAAAAAGAGAATTGAATTTTTCATATGCCAGTCATGGAATTGGATAAAGTTTGTTCTGTGGAATGTCATTACCGTAGTACTTCTGTGTATAACGGAGTGACATAGGAGGGCGTGACGTTAAAATAATGCAATTTGATGATTAGCTGTGGATCGCACTTGAAATTAACGGAAAACAATTGCTTGGCCATCATCTCAGATGTGCTTCAATTTATAAGCCAATTTCCATATCATTTAGCGCAGCATTGCAGTCTAATCGTTTCTAATTTCATCGAGTATCTCCCACATATGATGGCCTTTTCGGCGCAGTTATCATTGCATTACACTTCAATTTCTTAGACGTTATTTCAATTTTAATTGTCACTCTTGAAAGCAGAACAAAGAACGTGTCAAATTGGATTGTAGATAATAGCTTGTCAGCATGGCAATTCCTTCGAATGGTTATCAAATGAGATTGGTGAGCACCAAAGAATCTAGTGCTAATATGAAGAGCAACCGTGAAATTGATATTAATTATAGGGGTGGATCATTCCTGCCTTCGATTCTGGCGGGTATGCAATGACATCCGAATGAATTTCTGATGGACGAGAATATGTGATGCAGAGTGAGCTTAAACCTTTAGCCAAGTGGAATACAATAAAGTAAGTAAGAATTACTTGGATGAACGAAGTTTTCGAGTGAGATCAATCGAAAACATAGCAAATAATGATGGATCAACAATTTATTTAAGTATACCGTTGTGCCATCTGGAAATTACCCATCTGATCATTTCAAAAATTACGTTTCGCTATTGTATCGTTCATAAGGGACTTTCACTCATCTGCAGATCTTTCCAACTTACGATTATCTTGACAGCTGCATTTCATTCTACTGAAATAGTGCTCTTTTTCTGACAGAACTCGCTTTCTTGACATGCCAACACTGAAATTTCAACTTTGATTAAGAGAGATTAAAGCAATCAGCTAAAGGCAGGCTTGTCTGCGTTGAGATGAGCACGTCATATATGTGAACAAAAGAGTGGGATGCTAATTCAATATGCGACCCTCAGTATGTATGGACGGACTATTGTTCCAGTGGTCAACCACACCGTCAACTCGTTCGTCAAATTATCCTTTCATCCCATTAAACAAATTCAACGCTAAATGATTCATGAAATTCATTGAACACCAATCACTGACAGCAATCAATCGCTATTGCTGCCATAAACGCTTCAAACAAATTGCCAAATTCTTGAAAAAATGATTCGTGAAGTCGGAATTGAGCGGAGTAAAAATTTCTTCATAACACAATAGAAAAAAAAACTTAACATTAAGTTAACATGCATACAGATGTGTTTCTGAAAACTCACAAATTAACAACATTGAAAGTTACTTTATTTTGGACGAGAACAATAACTTGTAATTTAAACTTACCATCATTCGCAGCAACATTCTCGGATCAGTGTAATAAATCATATTATGAAGGTTTCCAGTCGTAAACGTTCATCCATAACAGTAATGCAGTAAGGTACTGTATACTCATTATTTCACACCACTAAATATCAAATTCATTTGTGCTCCAGCCTTATTGTATCAGGTTGAACGTATTCAAAACGGTACAGTACTCGATAGCCATACATATGACATAATCGATGTTGTTTCTGAGCAGTCCGTACATGTTCTGTCTTTCGCACCATTTCACCCTTACTTTTGGTGCCGTCAATACCGAGTTGACAATGAGTGGCTCAATCATTTGGATGCGCTACTTAATTATGCATCTTCTAATGCACGGTGGTACTCCACCGAATGTGAGAAAAGATTTTACTTCTTGTAAATTAAAGAAGGCGAGGACAGCGTTCAGCGCATACATGTGCGTAAAGCAGGCGAGGATGGACTTTAACGTATGTATTCTTGAAAAAAGCTAGAACGTAATCTAATGGTGTGCACTTATCCACACTACAGAAACTCACAGTAGCGGACATTGTGAGGGGTGCGAGGACATTTTAACTATCTTTGTAGGATTGCGAGGAAATCTTGAAATTTTCTAGGGGTGCGGGGGAGGAGAGGGAGGAGAGGGGGGGAAGGTTGAGATCCACTGCTCTAATGTGTACACTTGAGAACGGGATATATAATATAAATAGATAAGCTCTATTCAGGAAGCATCGTCCATTATTCGTTCGGTTTCTAATCTTTTCTTCGTCTTACTGCAACCAATCAATCGCATATTGCTTTTCGTTCATAATTCATTTCGCTGTATTCAGAGGCTTTCTTCCACTAACGAATCCATCCATCGCGATATGAACAAATTCTTTTTCATAATCCCTTTAACAGTTTCTCGGCGTTGTTTTCGGTTCAACGAGCCGTGATGTTCATTCATTTGTGCTTAAAAAAGCACAACTAAACGATTTGAAAGCTATTCCCCTAGATCGTTCATCATATTTCCACGTCCAATCTGTCTTAGACATCCCAAACAAGCATTCCTCTCACTTTCTCCTATTCCCATTAGCATGCTAATCATCTATTTACTTTTCGACATTTCTCATACCTAAATCTTCAATCAATGATTATTCGTTCCACCCATCTTCAATTATTCCTTTTGTTTTACTCTACTATCCACTTATATTATTAGTATTATTACACTCTACGATTATCTTTAATTTTCTGCATCTCTTTTCAATTATCATTGTTCAAATATTTGTTCAACATCTTTCTTTAAGCAATGATAACTTTTCGCTTCAATAGCACCGCCCACTTGCTGCTGAATGATTGGCTATGGTATCTTTGAACATGACCAGGCGTATTTACATCGAAAACGGTAAAAAGGCGTCAAGAGCTAATTGAGTTGTACCATTGGTTTGTCAATCGAGATTGCTGCTTTATTCTTATAGATTCTTAATTTGATCTGATGTTCGCTAATTTGAATATGCAGCAGTTTTGGCAAGAATGTTGGAAAATGCAGCAGCAATTAGCTAATGGAGGTGAGTGGAGTTGCATTCGTCAGTAACCTTTTTACAGTACTTTTACGAGACTTCATTATTCGTTGTTAACGATAGTGGATGCTTGGAAGCAGTCGTTTAGGCTTGAATGTAATTTCATAAGTATGCTTAAGCCATGAATAAGGTTCTCATTTATTCGATCATTTTGTCTGCTTTCAGTCTGTTGCATTCATTTTTCTTCTTGGATCTACAAGAAAAGATGACTGAAGTGATCATGAATCATTGAGAATACAGAAATATTGTTTTTCTTTGATTGAAATATTCAATAATGAGTGTATCAATTCATCTTCTCAATAATATGCAATCTTATTATACAAATTCTGATTTTTGCTTCCGAATTCCAAAACAACGCCTTTCATAGTTTCATCGCTACGCATTAACCTGTCCAGTGCATATCGATAAAATTGTGAAAGAAATCGCATTCAAGCAAAAAACTAATATACGATTTGAGTGTCAATGTTTCGTTTGAAACGTTCCGTGAAATTCAGTGAGCACAAGCTGTGTTTATCACTGACGGCAGGTAAAATTCATTACCTTATTTCGTCTCATAAAGCTTCATTAAAATGTAAACATAAAAGAAACGTCAGCGATAATGCATGAAATGATTTGCTGATGGATTAGTGCGCAGCGATAAACGTGATACGATGACTTCATCAATAATTCCTTCTGTAGTATCGACAGACACAAGCAATCAATGCAAAGAAACAATTATAGTGTAGCCATCCTCAGTTTGAGTGCCACCAATGATTGCGTGATATTTCCAACTGAAACATCTCTTGTTTTGTTCAATAATTATTGAATGTCATCGGTTACTGAGAGCGTATTACTCACCTATTTCATCGAATACATGATAATCATGAGTCATCGTGCATCGTTTAAATCAATTCATTTTATGACATTGCGAGGAATCAATTCAGAAAATTTGTTTTTTAATTATTACAAGCATAAAATTTTTTAATTTTAACTGGTGCCGATTTAAAAAGTAAGTATTATAACAGGGGTGTATCAAAACTGCAGACATTCAGAATTATCAAATTCAAAATTCACTGAAATAAAGCATGCAATTTTTACTTAAAAATTAGCAAATAAGATGAGTTCATTTATTCCACTCAAAGACAGTTGTCATAAGCATAAGCTGCTTATATAGCTTGTTCAATCATAGTAGCATTGCAAGAATGTCGACGTTTCTGGGGATCTGCAATGATTTCTCATTATTCTAGCATTTAATTTTTGAACGATTAATAAGCATTGATCTCCAGTTTCAGTATACACATAGTGAGAGTCTTATATGTTTTGAGCATTTCATCTAATTTAGATGTATTCGGTAAAATCATGGAGTTAACGGCCTTTCCCATGGGGTTCTTACGGGATTGATAAAACAAAGAGCAAGTGTCTGTTTCAGTGGATGCATTCGCTACATTGAGAGCACCGTCCACAAGTCATTCGGGTGATTCTTCAAGATCTCCATCTCCAGAAGCAGTAGAAGGCCCATCAAATGTTACGCAGAATTCCTTCAGCACCGAACACATCGACCTCAGCGCACTTCTTTGCAATGACAAACGTAGCAGTGGTGACGGTAAGTCAGCAATATGTTATTCTTAGTTCCATTTGAGGTTTGCCTTCGTTCAAGTTTTGTTCTGATAATGCCTGAGTAGTGCAGTATGTGCAACAATACCTATCTGCTTTTGCTCGCTACTCCCATAGCTGCGCTGAGAAAATTTTTATTTTGTCTTGGAGTTCAATTGTCTATCTGTTAAACTAGTTTTAGCCGTGAATTGGTTTCCTTGAAGTTGTTCAGCAAGAAGAGTTCTAATTTATCGTTGACGTACTTAATTAGTTAGTAATTTTCGGTCTATGAAAGTCATACTTCTTTTTTTGAATCCAAAATTATTTCGAAAAAAACAATTGATAACGCTGATGTATACTTGTTTATTCACTGGAAACAAACAATATGCTCTACAGAACAAATTATGCTTGTGATGAAGTACGTGTGCCTAGAACAGACCAGCTTTATGTGAGAGATCCCAATTGAGTATTGTCATTAGTTGAGGTTATTAACAAATGCGAATGCATTCATGCAATTTGAGATTTTAAGACGGTACAAAATTTTCAGCATCATCAATCACTTTGGATAGTTTTTCTTTGGTAATTGAATATGATGTCTTATGAGCATATGGTAGCTAAGGTATTGAGTGATAGTTATAAGTTATCCACGTAGTATTCCAGCAGCACTTATGATGTGGTTCGTTAATGAACTGTTCATATAAATTAGAAGCAGAGAAGGCTGATAATAAACGACGACGAACGCGAACGAATTTCACGGGTTGGCAGTTGGAGGAACTGGAAAATGCTTTTGAGGCTAGTCATTATCCGGACGTATTTATGCGCGAAGCTCTTGCGCTTAGATTGGATCTTCTCGAATCTAGAGTTCAGGTTGGTTCATGCTTGCCTTAAATTGCCTCACAATGCCTATCAAAAACTATCAACACTTCCACCTGCTTGCTAAATCTCGAATATTTTGCGACTGTCTAACATGCAAACTTTTAACAGTGGCCATTTTTTCGCTCGGATCGAAGTTCGACCTTTAAAATGAAACCTCAGAGCCTACTTCAGGTATTCATAATTCAAATGCTCACAAAACATTTGAGATCTTCATGAAAGAATCCACAAAGTACTTTGAACCTTCGTATTCAAAAATGAAATTTCAGCTGACTAAGGTTTTTACTAGTTCATTCGAACTTTCGTTGAAGCCTCAATTATCATTTTGAAATATAAATTGCGCACTTAATCAGTAGGTTTATAATGTAATAAAAACTGATGCTCCCTTGAAAATGCTTCAAGTGAGAAAACTGCAGTGGAATTCGCAGTTCCAAATGAAATTTTAACTTTCCCTCTGATTGAGAATGCTTTCGTAATAAGGAATGCGAATTGTGCATTTATTTAGGCGTCTTTATTTAGAACATTGTCTACGCCTGATTAGAACATTGTCCACGTCTGATCGGTGAAGTTTATGATAAAAATTTCATAAGTTTAATCTATAATCATTCAGTTTCAAACGGATCATATTGGTAATATTATAAAAATAGTGTTCTTACTGAATGTAATAGTGATAATTATGGAAACAATAACAATACTGATAATAGTTACAAATAATCATAATAGAAACAATCACATGTCAAGCATGAACTGCTTCATTAGTAGTGTTATTCAAGCGTAGATAAAAGAACAGCGTAACCGGCACTGATACACATCGTATAATTTAACATGAACATTAATCACTTATTATCGATTCGTGATATTCCAATGATCATCTTAAATACCTCAACTCTATTAGATCTTGTGATTCGTTCACTCTGTGCTTTTAATTTCAAGCGCAAACAATCATATAAAGTCTTGTCTGTAGCATAATTGCGTATGTGTGCATGGCTTTTGATAAATCAATGAACGAAAGTAGATAACAAAATAGGACGGATACATTGAATGGTAGCTAATTTCATTATTTGATGGCTTTATCGGTAAAACGTCAACTTAACTCGTTTCTCTCTGCGAACAAATTCAAGATGCGACTGCTTGATAAGATAAGAGAACATAGTCATTTTGGTGTGCAAGTTGAATAAAGCCAAGCACAGCATTTAGGAATCACTTTCATAAACATTAGAGCACAGTCCTCAAGGGTGTCACAAGTTGCGACGTTAATGTCCTCTCAATGAACATCTTTGTGCTGTTATGTTGCAAAGCAAAATGCTTTTACATTCAACTATTCAAGCACTAAGTATTTATTTCTTTATCATTTGTCAATTGTTTTTATGCCAAATACTTTATTCAGTAGTAAAGAGCTCACTCCAATTTCTTTCCTCAATTATTTGCTCAACAATAATTTTATGTCATTTACTGTTTCCTGAACACTATTATCTGTGGTGATAATCACTGAGTTGTCTCTAAATTCACTGCAATTTTCTAAAATCAGGTTTGGTTTCAAAATCGAAGGGCCAAATGGCGTAAGAAAGAGCAATCGAGGAAAGGGGTGGGTCGTTCGCAGAACACCGCTCTACATAGTTCTTGTGGCCGAGATGCAACCAAGAGCGAAGGAGAACAGGTCACATAAAAGCTTTCGTATAACCACTACAACAATTTCACTTTAAAACAACTGGCAATTAAAAAAATCCTAATTTTTGACCGATTGTGAATACTTGATATTTTTGGCTCATGAAGGATTTGGTCTAGTAAAAGCAGTTTTGTACAATATCGTGTGCACTTATTCATTCATATCCAATCCGAATGTGAGTAAAGCGGATGAATTGAAGGAAATCTCAATGAATTTTTAAATATTGTCTCAGTAACATTGAATCCAAAAATACCTCTTGCCGAGGATATTCAATAATCTATCTTACTTCAATATCGAATTGTGGTTTTATTCACTATTCATTCAGCAAAATTTCTTCCAGTCGGCCTAGTTTCCTGCTTATGAAAGCTAATTTCAACACTTCCATACCTTGAGTTTTACAGAGAGAAGGTGATGTGCCTAAAGAGCCAGCGAGTACATTCTCGATTGAAAGTCTTTTGGCTGCATCTCGAGTACCTCGTGGAAGAAGACCAAATGCAAAGTATCCCCGAGTACAAGTCAGTTCCGAAATTTCAAAAAGATTTTTTTACAATCTCTTCTCAATCGAGCCTAGACAGGACTGAGTGTTAGGAACAGCTTTTCTTTGTCATTAAAAACCCCCCGTTTTAACGGATAAATATCGAAAATGAGTATTTCCATGATTTTGTTGAACTGTGGCAACTTCCGTGAGACAGAAAAAGTTGGAGTATCGTCTTGTTAGATCAGTCAGAAAATATGATAAGTGTTAGGTTCACATGAACATCTAGTTAGATGTGAAATTGTTATTCTAGCATTTACATGCAATTCAGCAAGGAAATGTCTTTGAAATGGGAAATAAACTGTTTTTTTAATCTTCAACTAAACGCGATTGAATGAATGCGATTCACCGCTTTTCTGTAATCAGTATATTAATGCTCGGTGTACTGTATTAATATGCAATTGTTCCAGGCGTGTAAATCGATGTCACCGTTTATGTTTCCGCTCTTTCCAATCACTCAACCAGCTGGCATCACAATTCGCGAAAGTAGTCCAGCATCCATAAAAGATGACACCGAAACGTAGCAAGAGAATGTATATGTTTACCTCTCAAATTCAAGTGTGTAATTATGTCTTAACAATTGCAATTCTTTAGTTATAACAATCTCTAAGGAATTCGATTGCAAATTTGTCTTTTGAAATTTTCTCGCAAGGATTTATTCTGAGAAAATCGCTTCCATTGTTTATAGTTTATATACTAACGATTATTGAAATCCAAATCTTGATTAGGCAATTCCGACCAATGCAATAAACGTATTTACAAATAAAAGATGCAGGTGCTCTACGCTGAATTGATTTTGAGAAGAAAGGTTTGCCGAAACAGTGAAAATTCTCTCAATCTTCCAATATTCCACAGCATCGACCACCTCAACAATCACTGTTTGAAGTGTTGTAGTCTTATGGCCAATTTTATTAGCAGGCGTTTAAGAAACTGAATCAGAAAACTAAGCAACATTAATGCCTTCACCGATATGATGATCAGCTGTCTTCTAGGTAGATTTGCATTCTCATCGTCCAAACAAGAAATGCTCACATTCCCGCTGTTCACTAATAAAGCCTGTTCGAAAGAGTGCTCAGAATATGACAAGCTCTTCTCCATCTCACTCATCTTCTATTTCACCGGATCTCTTGATTTCTTTCATGTGATCAATTACTGTTGCAATCCGCTAAATAAACTGTTTCCATTTAGTTTTAGTCAGTTCGTACTAATGGCTTTGACTTCACTGGCCAATATTTTCATCTATAATCTGAGCTCGAGATCATGTCGAGAGCCCATCGATACCAATTATATATTTCAATGTAAAAGTATCAACTGTTCAACCGTTTTTTAATATGACATGGTGATAGAAAATGTATATGAAACGAACCATTAGCAAATTGTGTATTTATACCAATGCTATCGATTATTATCAATATTAGTCTGATGTTTTTAGGGTTGTTCAAACTGATATGAATGATGATCGATAGAATGTATTTGAAATCGAATGAATTAATACGATTTTAAAATATTCGAAATTTTGAGCAATTCTGTTCGAATTTAATCGTGATAATTTGAGCTCATTACGTCGCAGCAAAAAAAAATTGGCAATTTTTCATGGATTCAGCGAAAAAATTTCATACTGTGATTCTGTTTGAACGAGTACTTTTGCACAGACGGAAACCCTGTAAATAACGAAATTTAAGAACTTCAGTATTCTGGATGAGTACAGCTGAAAATAACGATGTTGACTCGTCCTGAACCGGGACGTTCGTGCATCTTTCGGCGATGAATTGAACCAACCTTGGACTCTCCATAATTGCTTCTAAAAGTTCTTCTACATTGTGAAAGTCAATCGCCATTGGAAATGTGTATCAAGCTAGTCATCATCGCTTACGGTGTAAAATTAACAATATTGTGAATTAATTCGTTGGTTTTGCCTGTATGGATGGTATTTGATAGAGTGTGCAAAATAAATGAAATAATATAATAAAAATGCACGAGAGCATAATGTGTATGCAAATGAATTCATATGATACTTTGTTTTTGAGTCTAAAAAAGTAAAAGCAGAACAGATCAACTAATATCTCCAGATTTGTTGCTATGATTAGTTGTTCAGATAGAGTCTAGCAAATTAAATTGAATGCCTTTATTGTGATTGAAGAGTGAGCATGAGATTTTGAATGATGTAATTGTACCAATGAGAGCGTAAGCTGAATTGTTTCAATTCGTAATGAAGAAACGAATTGAAATAAATTGAAACTGAAAATATGATCGAATAATGTCAAAGCAGATAAAATTATGATGACGAAGTGCGGTAAAGAGATCATATTTGCACAGAATTGTCGATAGCTGTCTCATTTGCATAATTATCACATTCATCAAAATTTTAATCGCAAACCCTCAGCTGAATGAATACATTGACGCAGTTATCTATCCATATATCAATATCACTTAATGTGTGCGCGATTATGAAAATTAGCGTTAAACAACAAAATAAATTGCTCTCAAATACGTTAAACGTTACATCATCAGTCGTTCAGCCTACTATTATAATATTCAATAGCATTTTGATATTCATTAAAAAGTTGTCTACATCTTCAGATTCTTACTCTTTGGCTAATTATATTGCTGAAATGACAAAGAAAGAAAGGGTAGTTGTTTTTTCCCAAAAGATCCAACAGTAAGTAGGCATTATGTGGGTACGTTGTTAGAGAAACACCATCAGAGCTTCACGAATTCAGAATCAATTGACAAGAAGCTGAACAAAACATGCGAAAAAAAATTCTCGGACATGCGCTTAAGAGATGCATACTATGAAGATTGTTGTAAAGGGTGAGATTCTCTGTTCATGTTTTAGGATATGGTGTTCAACATACACACATACATTATCACGTTATAATAAAAGCCAAGTATTTACTCTCAACCATCTGATGAACATTGGCACTTTTGTAAAATTCACATCAATGTTTTCACTTTGAAATGTAGCAGTAGAAGAATCTTCAGAAGTACCACAAAAATCGAGTTTTTCTTTAATTGATTGACGGTGCCTTTACTCAGTATAGTGTTTAGTGGAAAAAACTAGGAGATTAAGTAAATTTTAAGTTTCTTCTGCACTCATGGCGCACAGTTGATACCTACAGTTCAATATCATGGAATTTATCTCAGGTCCGTAATAGAGTTCATGAACAAATCTGATAGCATCTCGTATTTACGCTAAAAATTATGCATAATTTTGCTATGGATGATTAGCTATAATAGGCTGAATTTAGAAGATGAGAAAATATGTTAAATTGATGTGAGGTGTGCTAACTGGATGCAGCTTAGTATAGTTACCGAATGCACAATCAAAGATTGTTCTAGCAGAACAAAACAACAAAATTTGGTGATAAATCTAGTATAAACATGTATTTTGTGATAGGTAGGCAGGTATCATTCATAGAAATTGATTATCAGATCAATAAGGTTAGCTCATTGTTTACTTGAGGTTGTTTGTGAAGCTTGAATAACTGTATTTGATTGTTTGTTTAGTTGTAAATGCTTAAGTTTCACTGAACTGAAGCGTTGAATAAAATGAGAGCATTTCAATTTGTTTCACTTATAATCAAGCGGCAGCAGCAGCACCATATCAATCAGCTGAACTGCTGCGTTTGCATCGACCATTCGCTCGAGGATTACCGTTTCCCGATGCAATTTCGATTTGTTAACGAGACGAACGTTTTATGAAATAATCTTCACGCACACATCCATCTCCAATGGGAATTGCCGTTGTTGAATCATTGCTTGTCCATTGCAATCCTAATCGCTTTCTTAAACCAATAACAAATCGTTGTCACTAATCATAACTCATTGTTTTTCGTTCATCTTCCACGCACAATCACTTATCACCAATAAATAAGCATGCATTTATTTATTTTTTATTATTATTGATCTTGTTGTTATTATCATCATTGTCACCAGGATTGCCATAAATTATTATTATTATTATTATTATTATTATTATTATTATTATTATCATTATTATTATTATCATTATTATTATTGATTATTATTATTATTATTATTATTATTATTAATTATTAATTATATTATCAGGAATGTGCTGAGGGCGCTGATTCGTTAGCAGCGGAATTTTTCAGCGAAAGCGCCCGCTGGTGTCTTTGGTTAGCGCTTTTGCGAGTTTAGCGAATTCCACTGACTGCTCGTCTACAGGTGAATGCATAATTTGCTCCAAATACAGCTAACTATAATGTGGAAATTGCAAATCGTTTTAACATCCCAAAGCGTTCCGGTTTTTCGTTTCGTAAGGTTTACTGCACAATATAATAATTATGTTCGTTGTACAGGAACAACTCTTAACTGTAATTCAATACTTTTTTATTACAGAGCAATTAGTTCAACCACATTAGGTTCATCATTACTAGTTCAGATTAATCATAGAGCGCATTATTTTAAGGCAGATCATAGAGCACACTAATTGACTACCTATCGCGCCCTCATCATGATCTTTATTGCTGATATTATATATTTGACCACCCAAAGCGAAGCACGGTACATTTCCACTTCCTGTGCACAACGAATTAAATTTGCTTTAACGCCGACGGTTCAAGTGATATAAGCACTTCTAGTTCTCAAGAAAGTACGACTGCTAGGAGACGGCAATCGTTTTTACTTCAAAAAGCAAACAAGGTCAATGGATCCTATAAAGTCGTCAATCCATTAAAAAACCAAACAATTCTTCTAAAGTAATGCTAATTCGTCTAGGCCAGTGGTTCCCACGTTCGGGTGCTCCATTACTCCTTTTGAAAATATGGCAGGCCGCCGTTACCTCCCCCCCCACCCTCCACCCGACACCCTCAAATTACCAAACACAGGTAATTTCACTTCCAATGAGAACCGCTGTCCTAAACCGTTATGTTGCTCACTATTGCAATTGATTATGATCGCATGAAAAGCCGTTGTCTAGGACACACTCACTTCACAGTGATTCAGATGGATTCTCATTCTTTTAAGACGTGTTGTATTCACTCTCATAGCTATTATATGCGAGTATCGTTCTCTAGATGAGTTTTTCTCATTCACTTCGTCTCATTTCACTTCACAGTTCGAATCAGTTTCTCAATTTGTAGCATATACTATTTACTGAATACGTTGACGAGTGTTGACAGCCGAAATTAACAATACAGCAATCAAATATTATTGCTGAACAACATTCGACAGTCAAATTATCAATTATAGAGTGTATTTGATAGAATGAGAATTTGACTTTAATTGTTGCGTGAAATGAATGAGAAATTAACAAAAGAGAACACTTTCGGTGAAAAAAGCTATGAGAGCAATTGTAATAGCAAGGAAAAGAATGAAAACCATGTTAGGCCCGGACGAGCTAATGATACTCAGAAAACAGGAGAATGAAGAGTGCTGCCATCAATTAACCGCATTTACATACCCGAGTTAAAAAACACCTTAACAATTTGTCTCGAAACCTAGTTCCTGCTCTGTATGAATGCCATAAAATTGAACAACTAACTCCTCGAACTTCACTGTAGAATTGCCTCAAGTATAAGAATAGCAGTCAGAAACATCTTATAGCAGTCGACCAGACTGAGGTTGTGTCCATGAGCAGTTGTGGTGAAATCATTGCCAAACTCGACTCAATGACGAGGTGCATATTCTAATTCTATTGTGGCTCAATGAATGTTTTGGCATTAACGATCACAGCAATCACAGTTTGTTTCTTTCTCCAATCGTTGACTCATTCCTCAACACATTGCATTGGGTTCGTGATTTTTTTCTTGCTCTCTTCTTTACAAATTAAGTCACATCAAAATCAACATGAAGAGCCATACGTTCCTCATAGTTTTGTTTCTACTCCACAAACTGTTCTATCCTGTTTTGTCCCGCTTTTCATCTGTCATATTCTGTTTTGCACGTCCCTGTTTTGAAGTCGTTACGTTCTACTCCGCTACCTGAATTACTCTGTGCTACTTTGTTCTCCACCTTTGTTTTTTTGGAAGCTGTCCTGTTTTGGTCTGCTCCCGCACCCTAACATTTCAGAATTGTTCTGTTCTGTCGTTTTTGATTGCTATGTTGCGGTCTGTTCCTGTTCTCTTAATATAACGAAATAACAAGAAACATGATGAAAACAATTCTGATAATTAGGGTTGAAAACGAGAGGTGGTAATAACTGGGACAGAAAAATGGTTCTGAGCTCTGGTAACCAGGATCGTAGAGGAACTGAGGCACTTTAACCTATAACCTTTGAATGCACACTCGTTATGACGTATAGGGATTGGCTCTCCGGTGCCGTTGTTTTCTATTCTGTTTAATCGAAAGGAAAACGTTTCACACTGAGGAGTGTCAATTTTTCAAAACATTTCGTCTGTGCAAACATCCGTTTCTAACATTGTTTTTAACAGTGCATGCTTGCCCACTGCTCGAACGTCGGTTCAAGTGCGGTTAGTCCCAGCATCCCGTTCCCAAACGAAGTACAGTTTCACACAGTAATGAACCTGGAATAAATTGATTTTTTAAGGCCGACTCAATTCTTCCGAGCACAAACTTGATTGGTGGCGTAAAATGTGAACGATTTCTATTGTGCATTTTTCCTAGAGTTCCGACTGTTATTAACAAAGAAGAATAGGATATTTATTCTGAATCAGAGTCGTGTCCTTTAGTGATTTCCTGAAGCATTCTTTGATGGGATGCCTCATAGTCAGCCTTTAGTATTCCTGAGATTTAATTAATATAATCTTGCTGCGATTTAGTTGTTTATTACTTCATTGACGGCCTTTCTGATGAAATCTGATCACTAACAGCTTCCGTAAGTTATCGCTACTTTGTGCCGCTATAGAATATCGCGCTATCGCGCTACCGAAAAAGTGGTTCCGCTAGGAGCCGAATAGTGCGCTATTATCCACGGGCTAGCATGCTATTATCCACCTGTGCTTACAACTGATCATATATCTCTCGCAATTTTAATACGAACCAATGATTTTACAACAATGAAAATGAATTAATTCTTTACATGAATTATTATTCTATTAGCATAAGATAGAATCAAATTATGCCCATCGACGCCGAATCCTTTGTGGACAGCTGGATGGCCAGATGAGACGATTAATGAAGAGCTGAGGTGGTGGCGCATCCTTTTCAAAATATGGTACAACCCAGGACCAACATGATTGACTCATTGCATTCTTCTCCATATCGTTGTTATGATATGAATTCTGAAAAATATTTGCAAATGTCAAAAACATTGTACAATAAGTGATATTAAATGGAAACAAAAGTGTTTAAATTATTTGATCAAGTGGGTTCAATACAAGGAGTGCTCTTCAAAATTTTAATGAATTGTTATAAAATGATATTACAACTGAAATGCTTAGAGAGTAATGCAAGAAAAGTTACCTGTATTGAGTGATACGTCCAGAATGTACGGCTTGAAACAAGATAGCCAAAAATAACATCAATGGTGTAATGCTTCCTCGCTAGGAGGATGCAAATAACGGCAATTACGGCTGCAATCGAATATAAGTGGGCCAATAGACTCAGCTTACGAGGTGAATATTGCTTGAAAGCTAATAAGGCGCTGAACAACGTAATCGTATGTCCCGATATAATGAGGTCACCACAAAATTCTCTGCAAGCACACTGAATTCGCGTTTGCAATTGCTGATTTTTCATATGCATTATTCACGATTTAGTTCAACTGAAAAGTCATTAAGATAGAGGCTGTTTCAAGTATTTTGAATCCATTACTCAATCGGTTAACTAGAATCAGACTAACATACTGCGTGATCTTGAGCGAAACAATTAGATCAGTTTCGTTTTGTAACTCATTCATTCGTTTGACCGTTTGATCAATGGATTCAGGGCGATTTCTCAAAAGAATTTATTTAAACGAGATGGCCACTGAAGAGGGGAATTCGTCTTTTCGTCATTTCCGAAAAATTTCAAAAATCTGTTAGTTGTAGCTTTTGAAAACCATCAAACCGCATGAAGGACACATCTGAGAAGAATAATCACCAGAATCTGCTATAAAGATTTGATAAGCGACTTCACCACATCTGCATAACTGAAAATTCTTGTTCATGCGAAGACGATCAGGCATGAAACTAAAGCATCATTAACCTTGCACGGAGTTGTTCGATTCCAGCTGACCACGCAATTTTCATTACTCGTTTTACAACTACTTCTAAACTAGCATTGGTCTTTGGTGCACAATATGTTTTAACGCTTGGTACAGGTACCTTAAAATTATTGTAAGCGAATCAGTCAAAGTCGTAGCAAATTTTTTATGCTTCTTGAAAGTGATGCGTAAAAAGTAAAAGATTAGTTCAAATGCTATGATGTTACACTGTCAAGGAAACGATTTTTGACAGAAAAAGCGAAGGCGATCACCGGATAACAAAATGAAATTGAACACCACGCAGTGCAAGCGATCATTTGTCAGAAGTGAGGCTTTTGACACCACTAATGTCGTAGATGTCATTCGCGCATGAATGGTACGAATATCATCAGAGCATCGCGTTGAACTGGTTGAATTTTGATGCTCAGTGGAAAAAAATTATCGAGAAAACTCCAACACCGTTCAAATTTGGCTTCTTTTCCGATAACTTTTGCCTTATGTTGAAGCATCATAATTCATGATCATAACTTGATGGAAAATAAGATGATGCTCTTATTTGTAATATTCTGTTGTTTTTTTCATACTCAGTTGATCATGCTCTTTATGAATTCATCATTATCAAAACTTAAGTAGTAAGTCACTTTGTGTGCGAAAATTGAACTGTGAAAAAAAAGCAGCTAAGCTAAGAGCGAACATTAGTAATAATTAATGTGATCGTCACTCTTTCGAATTCGCTCCTTACGTTGAATTGCTTAAAATCGTCATTGATCATGAAATTCTTATGATCAATCAAAACATGTGAACATTTTCTAATGTGCTGAAGCTAACAAAGTGCACATACTGGGAAATTATCTGAAAATGAATAAATGAAATTTAATGTGTGTCAATCTCACCTGAAAGATCGTTATACACATAGCACGAAATGTATAACAAAGAGCGATACAAAAAAAGACTCTTCGCGCAACGATCCATCGGTACTGATGGCAGACGATCACCACTATTGCGCTGATCACTATGGTCAACATGATCACCTCTGTTATTCGAATCGCACCCGTTATCTGTGAAGTGATTTTATTGAAACTTTGTCAGATTCTCATGCACCATCGATTTTCAATGGCTCCACACAACAACATAATCCTCATAAATGGCTAATGATAGTCAACAAATCCCTGCAACAAGAATTTCTCAACCTTCTTAAAAATTCTCTCTCATCTCTCTGAAACTGTGAAATTCGTTTTTGAGCAAGAAATTTACTCCATTTTAAATGCCTTGTTATAGTGCATAACACATCAATCTCATCAATTCTCTTTCAACATCTTCAACGACTCGTTCTGTAATTGTCCTTCTCAGCCCAACCGACTGACCCATGCATGCCTTTGATTTGATCAGTTAACACCTTTTCGCATTAATCCACTGACTCGCAGCTTCTCTCCCATTGAATCTTTCATGCGCATTACCAATGATGCTTTCGGCGAATGAAATCGATAGATCCGACTATTCTTGGAGATAGACCAAAATATGACGGGTGCTCTTGGTTACAAACATTCAGTGAATTTTCGGATGCCAAACAAACTTTCTCAATCCTGTTCTTTAAATACTCTTCACTATGTATCCATTAAAAATATCTTCTTCATAAAAAACATCAAACTGCTCATCTTCAAACTATATCGAGAAAAAGTGTCTGCCCCACTTAACCTCCGATATGTATTAAACTGGAATTCAGTGTCAACTTTAACTGGAGCAAACTAGAGAGACCTAAACTTCAGTTCCCTTCATTGACTGATCCGATTGTGTGAGAAAAAAAGCACTTCTCTCTCGATGAAACTCTTAAACATAATAAAATCCTTTCGAGAAATGCAGAAAGGATAAGAGATTTTTCGGTTGAAACTAGTTATCCTTGAATTCTTTTTTTGTTCGTTTACAAATTTTCTAGTAACCGGTTGATAGCTTTCCTCGATGACGATTCCATTTGAAATTGTCATCAAATTTTGAGAGGCAAATAAAGTTTGAAATAAAAATCTTTCTAAATTTTCGTTTTATGATATCGAGATTACAACGAAATCAATTCATGTTTTGAAGTCTCGAAAATTTATCAAAATTTTGTTTGAAAAATTCAGGTTTTGTGAGATGGGATAGACCAGTGATTGTCAACCAGATTTCCGATGGATACGAGATCGATGTGTATTCAAAAAAGCTAGTTGCTACGGGCAACTTCAACAATGGATATGTGGAATACCTTATTCAATGATACTTTATGCCCTCAAGCTGTTCAACTAATGTTCTTCTCTCGTATGCAATTAGAGCTTTTAAATTCACATCTTTTGTCTACAACAAGGCGAGCGTTGAGTGCAATAAAATGATAACGCCAATTTGTTGATGATAGCATACAAATGAACAACGCCTGCATCTATCATAGGTTATCCAATGAAAAAATGAAATGACAATAAACCATTAGAACTACACTGCTACTAAGTACAAGTAGATTATCAACATTAGTTATAAAGATAAATGAGCATCGGTTTTTGGACGTTCGCATGCACTGATCGATAGAATGAGACGATCACTGCTTACCTCCGGAAAAATGCTGAACCAAAGGTCAGGTAGAGGTGGCGAATCATTAGGTACCTTCTCGTGAATCCATGCCAGCGCTGTTTCGTTTAAGAGCCATGCTACGATCTGAAACAAAAATTATTTAAATGACTGACTGATTCATTTCGGTGACATATTCACATGAAATTCGTTTTGTTGCTTTGCGTAACTCTGATCACGTCGCAATTTCTGTCTGATGAGTCCAAGAAGCAAATATTCGAAAATTCAAGGATGCCTCAAAAATGGGAATAATCCATAGGTTAAGATCATCAATACATTGAATGAAGTATTGCCGTTAAAATATAGATTGATCGAGGGCCATGAAATTCACTCACGAGAAGCGAAAGTGAAATAAATGCAGGTGTTCTCCTCGGCTCGCTGAATTTCTCCACTCGTAATTCACACACCGGAACGGGGACTATTTTCATCGCGACGAATTTTTAGTTACTCTCCAATATCCTTCGTTCAATACTTTTCCACTGAATTTTGTAAATTAAATAAGTAAGAAAACAATGAATAATTAATTATATGATTGTCGACTTTCGATAAGTCAGAACCGCAATTCATATCAATAAATGATGACAAAATTAAAATCTCTTAGAATGGGCGTGCTTAAGCAAGAGTTTCTTAGTGTGGATTGATGATCCAGTAGGTTATTACAAAATACATTTCAAAGGAAGGTTACCGATTGAGAGTGACTGTAGTAGGACTGTTGGAGCATTAAAAATGAAACTAGACAACAACGGATTCCAGCTTTTGCTGAGCTTCAATTCTCGCTCCATAACAAAGCTTTATAAAACCAGAGGAAAAATCTCATGTTAACATTTCAACTTCCAGTTTTCAACCTGGTTCAGCTTTTGCATTGCGACATTCCTATGGTAAAAACTTCGCTGTTCGAGCAGAATGATAGCTATTCAATAACTTACAATAACTTCTTCAAGGCTAATTTCCCTCATTAGTTTTCTCAAAATGATATCCTTACATACTGTGTGCCTTAGGTTTCTAGTGTGCTCATTGCCATCACCTTGTTTATCTATAGGCTTCCACCACAATTCATGCCAACAAGTCTTGATTGTTAACGATTCATTTTGTTTTCTTTGAGAATACTTTCCTGTTCCGAGGTTGCGGTTGCCGTCAAGCCATCACTTCTTAATGCTTTCACAATACACCTCGAAAACCTCTTAGCACGTAACAGAATTTTTAAATTTGAACAACACTTGATCTGAGTTGATGCCTGAAGGAGAGAATATCGCTTGAACATTCGAATGGTCTACTTCCAATGAGTGGGAATGAGATCGGAGATGATCAAAAGGTTGCTGATTGGAAGAACTTTAATATTTTCCGGATGAATGCAATGAGCGGCGGTAACCTACGGCTTGTAATCTGATTCCATCACTCGATATCCGGGATGCGACCCATATGGAATTAAATATCATCACAAAAAAACTCACTGCCGAGAAATAGATTATCTTCCATGAAAGTTCAATTTCGGTTTAGCTTGTCTTCAGGGAACCAAAAAATGTGTACTTGCACTTTTTTTTTGGAAAATATTGGCATTTGCTGAGGAAATTTTGTTGCTATAATAGAAATTGTATCTTCTATTCGCTAGTCAGTTCAATCTTCTATGTTAATCACGAAGTTCTCGCAATACGAAAAAAACAAAGTGAACAGAGGAAATGAAATACACATTTGAATAAAAAATGAACGGAGCTATGTGAACGAAGATTGACTGATATGAAAGCTATGACTGGTGATAGTTTGTTGATAATTGCGAGTTAGCGTCAAAGTGTTGAAAAAATCGTTCTGTCGATGAGCACGTGGAAAAGTGTCACTGATGAAACTACGAACCAGTCGAGACTCTCCTCACTCTCGGGTCACTTCAGGGGATTTCAGCTGTCAACGCTTCAGCTACAGCTCATGTACAACCGCAGTTCGTAATTTGTCGAAACTTTTCCACTTAATGAAATTCAACACTTTTCCGTAAAGCGAATCGACACTTCTCAGGGCACTCGTAACTGCAGCAAAAACAAGTTTGTAAACTTTGCTTATGCAAACAAGCGGAAGTTAAAAGTAGCCAAACATGAAATCGTTTGATAAATAAACGTCGATTGTTTGTAGGTGCATCAGTGATCGAATAATTTCAGCTTACCTTTGTGCTATGCATTCTCTGAATTTCCTTTGATAATGCTAACTGCTTTATTTATATGTTCCTATAGATAGCATCAACGTAAACACAATTTGAATTAAAATGATAAGACTCACTATCAGTGCTCGTCTCAGTTACAAGTAGGATGTTAATGTGAACTGTGCTGAGACATCAGAAAACCATAAAACAACTGACGGAAGTTCAATCAGTGGTAACGTAAAAGAACTAGTGACTGAAGAATAAGAAGAATAAGACATAAGACACTGAAGACATAAGAAGAATATTTTTGTTTCAAGCAAATTTCTCATTTATCATGGTAAGAAGCAGTACCTTCAGAAAGGTAGCTCACAGCAACAGTATGAATGCATTTGTCAGGCTGATTGTGAAAAGTACAACATAGACAGAACTTATGAATGTAGCGAAGGGCGTGGCGTGGCGTCTATCAAGAAACATTCACCGGAACGTTTCAATATCCTTGCCCTCTTGATTACAATTTGATGAAGTAAGCAGTGATTTGAAATTTACAGATATTTATCTTGATGCTCGCTTGCGTGCATATTCAGGTATGTGTCCATCAATGCACTTTACTTATTTGCACGAAACGAACGCTTTCGTGAATTGAATTAATTTGTATTCACAACTATTATTTGAAATTCATCTTTTTGTGACACACCGAACAAGCTTTAGCATGGAACAAACCCAACAAAGATAATTGCACCGTGTACTTAGTTCCACTTCAATTCCTGACACATTGAGAAGGAAATTGATTGATAACATTTTTTGAGGCTGAAGTCATTCAAGGCATCATTGAATATACGAAAGAACACTGAAAAGATGATGATTTCGTGGAATACCTAACAGACTTTAATGCGGAGTCCCACCATTCGAGCACTTTTGATTATGGCCGAAACGAAATTGACAACTATTTATGATTAAATATTCATGGAAGTCATTGGCTGCAAATTAGTATCCAAGTGATTAATCTAGACATTTAGGAATACTAAACAGATAGCTAATAGCTTCAACAAATAGGACACTATCAACGGTTGTTCAAGGTTTCACGTTGATGAATGCGAGATTGTGTTGCAAATCAATAACTGAATGCTTATCTGACTGAACACTTTGCATGTAACGTGTAGACGTAATCCTGTTTACATAACTATCATGCATTTTAGGTGGTGCATAGTCGATTGTTCGACTTAATGTTGCTTTTATTGAGCTTGAAAAAAAAACACTCTTCATCTTTAAAACCAGACGTTTCTGATAGGGAAAGCTTTTAAGTGTCATTGTGAGGTTCCAAGTGATGAATTGTCAATCAGTCACTGGACGCTGAATTGGTTTACTTTAGAATTAAGCAGAAACATTTATAAGCAAAGAATAACATTTGGCGTGAGTGAGCTCACGAACTCAATTTGAAGGAAATAATCCATACCGAGAATGGTGATAATCTGATCTGCAGATGAACGCAAACGATTTCACGCAGACGCTTGAGGTACACATGCAATAACATCGACTAATGCGTTATGTTTGATTACATTTTAAAAATGATTATCTTTTTGAAACTGTCATGTTCTGTTCCTAAGAGTAGAACAGGAATAGAACAGTTTGACCGAAACAAAACATCGTGTGTTTTTGTGGCTGTTAACTTCAACTACAAATTGTCAGGTAATGGTAACGAATAGATGCACATAGCGAACACCATAATTAATTCCTGGAATCATAGCACATTGAGCATGTTCTGTTTCAACACTACAATCATAATGTTCAGCACTAATTAATTCGAATAATTGTTCATGAAAATTCAACAGGTCTGCGTGCATGATATGAACAGAACTGAAGAGCATTCCTTAAAGCTGTCGATGGCTGGGAATGATTGAATGAGGAGGAGAGCATGTTGATTCCTGATCGAACAATGATCACATCCTCAACAAAATTCCACAATGATGTTCGCCTCTGCCCATCAACCTTGATGTTCACTTTCGGGAACGCAATAGAATAATTTTTGTATGAAATGCGTTGTCGCTGCTAAAAAAACGAACTCTCAGTATATTCAATTTTACTTACTGAACAAATCATTCTAGTGAAAATTTTTGAGTCATTTTAGTTGTAAAACTGTCATCAACACAAATCCACGGATAAATAAAGCAAGCAATCGGGCCCATACAGCGGTTTTCACGCTTTTGCACTACCCTTCGCCACTTTGGCTTTATGACAGACTGTCATTCTCTCTTCCCTCTAAAAATCCATGTTACCACATTCCCTCCTCCTACTGCGACAGTCTGCTACATCTTGGTGACAGATCAGTAGAAGATCAAGAAATTGATTCAGTGATGAAGGAGTCGTCTGTCAAAATTACATCGATGACATTATTGGAACCGTTCTTTTTTTTATGATCAAACACGTATTTTGAAAACATCACTAAATATCTGCGTAAGAAAAATTTCTCTGAAATCAATCAAACGTGATTTTCCAACCCCTCTCAATTTCCCATGTCACGTTCGAATTCCTCTCAGGAAGGAATTTTCCCCTCCCCTCTTACAATCATTGAACTAATAGGGGATTCGAATGTTCGAAACAAAAATAAAGTAAATTCTTGAACAAACAACACTAACTGGATGGATCAGTAATGAACTGTGGTTTGTCACGCCATGCGACGAATATCACATAAAAGGGAACACCAGTCGAGATTATTGCCAAACCAATGAAGAGTTCATTAGGCTTAGTGAGAAAAGGTAGCACTAATACAAAAACGCACATTACGACGAATATTATTGGTATGACCAAGTTCAGCTGAAACGGCAATACATTAATCATCGCAAAAACCATTTTGCATACTCACAACATTAGGAAATTTTAAAGACTTTTTTTCAACGACTAAATATTTAGAAAATAGAGTCTAGAGAGTATCTGGTGCATTGAAATAGACTAATCTATTTGATGAGAATCTAAACTTTCTTATCATTTACTTACAACTGATTCATTAGTCTAAAGATTCCTCAAAAAATGTCTTTTGATTGATGCTTGACATACGAGCAAGAATAGTGCACGAAAGATTCTAAAGACCTTGATTGGTCTGTGAAGTTGAGGTTGGGTGATTCGAAGTTTAATAAGGCCCGCAACAACGCAAACCACTACAGCAGCCTCTGTGAATGATAAGTAGTTGATCAATGCATAGATGTCTGACGATACAAGCATAAGCACGGACAACAAGCCGAGCAATACCACTGATGGCATTGGAGTCACGTAAGGTACATTAATCATCGCAATCAATACCGGAAGTTGGCCATTCCTCAAAGCATGCAAAAGTGATAGCATTCAATTAATCGTTTGCTTGGGAACACTCATTGTCAGACGCATTACGCACCATTCAGCTTCAAATGAAACTTCATCTGCTCATATGACAAATTTTTACGCGAAAATGGATAATGGTGCAACGTTAATCAATGAAAGCTATCGGTAATTGAGCTTGCACGAGTGAGGGATGAAAAGTTGGAATACTGTTCAAAATGAAGCGACGGTATGGAACGAAAACGCGATTGTCCGTTTACATGATGCAAATCAAATTGTTTCACCTCGCACCCACAAAAAACATTCTGCTCGCTGCAAAAAGTATTCCATTGAGTCCACCAACACACGAGATGGCTACTAGTAACGGCATAAAAATGGCAAATGGACCCAGTATTGTTTCAGCAAATGTGACTGCAACCGCCGATGACTCAATCACGTCATCTGGTGAAAGAACTGCGAAATACGCAATATTAACCAATATATAGATTAAGGTAACTGCTGGTACGGATATGTAGATTGCTCGTGGTAAATTCCTGGAATTAAGATGTGCTTAAAAGCGTTCATGGCTTGTCATTAATCTTCATTTCTTCGAACTCATTTAATACGTGGCTTGTTATCTGTGAGTGTCACATACGGTACTTTATTGCCTAATAATTCAAACTGCGATAATGCAATAAGAGACTTATCCGGCTGCATCCAACGTCACGAGAAATTCTAACTGTCCTTCCCTCTGGAACACTGATTCTCACGTTCCGGTGCTCCACTGCCCCTTTTGATGATCTGGCAGGCCGCCGTTGCCTCCCCCCCGCCCCCATTAAATTTGGAAATCGCGCATGTTCTGTTCAGATGACCGTTACGTTCAATCTTATTAGCATGTCTATGATGATCGACATCGCTGGGCCATTTCTTAGACCATTGTGTTCTTCAGTATTGTAATCGAATATAACTGCATGAAAAGCTATTGTCTGTGACACGCTCACTTCAAACTGATTCAGATGGATTCTCATTCATTTCAGGCGTGTTGTATTCACTCTCATATCTATTGCATGCGAATATCGTTCTCTTGATGTGTTTTTCTCATTCACTTCGTCTCATTTCACTCCACAGTTCGAATCGATTTCTTATTCTGTAGCATATACTATTTACTGGATGCGTTGACGAGTGTTGACAGCCGAAATCAACAATACAGCAATCGAATTGAATTGCTCAACAACGTTCGACAGTCAAGCGATCAATTATAGAGTGTCTTTGATAGAATGAGAATTTGGTTTTAATTGTTGAGTGAAATGAATGAGAAATTAGCAGAAGAGAACACTTTTGGTGATAAAAGCTATGAGAGCGATTATAACAGCAAGGAAAAGAATGAAAACCATGTTAAATCGAATGAAAACCGTGTTTGGCCCGGACCACCTAATGATACTTAGAAAATACAAGAATGAAGAGTGTTGTCATCAACTAAGCAAATTGTATTCGCGATTTACATAACATCTTAACAATGTCGTTCAGTCAAAACATAACAACTGCACTAAATACTAATTTCTCGACCCCCTCCATTACCCCTTTATTTATTTAATCAGCAAATCAAACTCATTACGAGTTTATGCCCCTCTGTTATTACCAATATCACTAATATCACATTCTTCCTTCCTTGGCATTCTTCTTTCCGCGCAGCTAACGATAATAGAGTTTGGAATCATCTGTCTTCATGAAATCCGAACTTGAAACTGCCTGCCATTACCCCTTCACACCTCCAAATTACTCAAAATGGGTAATTACACCCCTATGAGAACCACTGCTTTAGAACTTTCAGAGAAGCTTCAACTGAAGATGATACTTTTGTCGTCTTGACAGCCAGGATATATTCACGTGTAGGGATGCTTCCCAAGATACTACGAGTACCACGAGCGCATAGATTCATTTCTCGATTTTTGAAAACGAATGACTAAAACATAAATGAATGAATTTGAAACGACGAATTTTCAGTAAACGTATCCTTTTTTAAATGAAAGTGTTCATTAGCCATATGGACATATTTTCATAGCGATTATTATTCACAGAAGTTGGAAATTCTAACTCAAGGAATTGCGTGATGTTCTAACTGAAGGAATCAATGGTTTATTTACTCAGAATATATTTCCTCGGTTTTCTTTTGAAAATCATTGCAACACCACAGAACGAAGGTATCACGACCTTCTTGCTTATGCGAGTGAGTTTAATTTGATGAATGCTGTCAGTGATCTTGGGCATGCCGCTATAAAAGCTGAGTGAGCATTTTCATGTGAGTATTTCGCACTCGTGACTGCGTGAACAGAATAACAGTTATGAGCAACTACAAGTAGTTCACCTCCTTATATCTGATGTGTTGTCTCAATTCCAAAAATCTGTTGCTGTGAATTGAATTTGTGAGAATCAATGGCAAAAATGGCAAAAAATTGAAAACTTGATCGAATCACATGAACTAAACAACCTGTATGGATCATGTAGTTCCTCCACGACAAAATTTAGGTAGTTCCTGAAATTAAGCGTGACGTCATTTTTGCCGAATAAGAAATGAATATTTCAAGCTTTGAATGTTTTAGGTGAATATTTGCAAACTTCCAAGGAAAAAATAACAAATTACCATCCATTGAAAGAGAAAACGGCTGAATAGAAAGCTAATGCAAGATGGCCTAAATCCGTGTTTGATCCAGCAAACAACTGATCTTTTTCCAAATATTCAGTATTGCCTGAAAAAATATCGATAAACTAGTTCTTTTCTAAACGCATCTTCAGATTATAATATTGAGATAAAAGTTACAGCTGAGATGTCTTCATTTCGAGACGAGTATTAGCAAAAACAATGATTTCAGTAGTGTTTCTCACCAATATCAAAGCTCAATTAGTTTTATTTTCGTTCATTCTTGTGTCAAGAAATGCACTGTTGCTTTGCGGAAATTAGGAAAATTCATGATGGAAAGATGTTGCTTAATTCACCCATTATCAGCCAAACAATTCCAGCAATGATAATGAAGCACAGAGCCAGAACTTTTGCGACCGTGAACACATCTTGGGTATTTGTCGCCCATTTAACATTATAGCAATTAACGAACGTTAGTAGTACTGAAAGAATGAAAGTGATTGCTTGTGACGTTGTGGAGTTTACTCTCAGTTTGCCGACCTTAAGTTTGTCAGTTCAAATCAGTCAAATATTTCACGTCGTAACCATTATCGAGAACGATTAAATCCATGACAATCACATTTAAATGCAGTGATCTGTTCAAAATGATCATTTCCAAGCATTTTACCGTTAACTTCGTTCGCATGTTCTCAATTCACAAAACAAATACAGTGAGTTGCCGGCCTACAGTGATTGTTAGTGAACAAATGAAATAAATCTTGAGTTGTCATGATCAAAAATGCTGATGATGAAATGAGAGTTGTTCAACGCACTGGAATATTTTTGAACCCGTTCAAAAGAAAAACCGTCACAAGTTCTTCACTTAATCGGCGAAGATTTTCACTTTTCTCTCAAACAAACTCTCATCTATATTCTCAGATGTTTGATCGCGAGACTAGACCGAAAAGAGTAATGATTACAAAAATGTTTTTGCAAGCGAACATACATATAATACAAGCAGCCAGTAAGCGAACTGCATCGTCTGGTACTTCACAACTCGAAAACAACGGTTTTAAAGTGTACTGAGCGAATGTCAATGCCACAATCGCATTAGATGTTGGATTTATTATTATAAGCGACACCCAAAGGAAGAGAAATGCTGGAAATGCACCAAATGCCTGAAACGGTTGTTGAACTATTTGCAGTGTCAACTGTTAATGAGGGAAACGCTTGGCGAGTTTCGCTGCAATATTTTTGAACAATTTTACTATAATCGTTTCATATTATGCAAGTTATACCATGATGACAATGGAATTACTTTCAAATATTCTTCTTAAAAACCACTTCACCCATCAGAATACAGAGCACCGAAGGTTTCTTGCATATGGCTGTCACGGAAATCAGTAATGAGAATATATATTTTTTCGATTATAGGTGTAATGTTCTGTGCGAAGATTTCTAGTTACTTGGCTTCGATGGAAGAATTCACCACAATGAAAATCATTATTTGAGGACAAATTGCAACATAATTAGGTAACTTAGTTATTGTATAATGTTGTTTGAATTATTCTTTCAAACAGTTATAAGTTCGATGAGAAAACTGACTCAAAAAAGAATACAAACTTCATGAATATACATATAATCGCCACCGCTCTTCGGTATTGTAGTGCCCAATTCAGCATAGCATAATGCACCAAGCATTGAAAATGCACCGCAAATGATCCATATTATAAGCGACAGTCCCACGCTTCCTGATTCAATCAAGACTCCTGAAAGAGCAGCCACTCTTTTAATATCAACAGTGGCGTTAATTGAACAACTATTCGAAGCAATTTTTCGATGGTTGAGTGCCAGTATAACTTGAGGCATAATTCTCTGCGGTTCGCTTGCAATTTCATAACTCACAGCTATACACTGAAGTAAAAATTGACGAGCCACGGCTGTCTGATGGAATGAAAAATAAAACTTCTGATGCATTTTCGCATGCGGAAATTACTGTCTATAAATTCTACGCGCTACGAGACACTATTATTTATCTATGCATTCCGAATGAAGCACTTTTTGGGGTGCTTGTTGTGATGCGATCCTTTAACTAGAACCTCATCAGCAGCACAATGTGAACTGAGGTGCGTACATTCTACGGGTCATGATTGTTCATCGATACAAATGTCTGTATTCCTTGATCGGTTGGTTCCAAATTCTCAGTTGATCAAATCCCGGCTTAGACTGTTTTTTTTCGGATGAGAATACGAAAATGTTGAGACAGCCTTGATTATCTCATTCAAAAGAGAAAAAGAAGCTTAGCGTATTAAGATCAGCAAACCAAGCAGGTTTTTGCCCAAATAATTTATTTATATCGTAATCATAAAGCACCTTTTGGACTAACAAAAACGCCTGATCCAACAATAACTCCAATAATTATTGCACATCCACTGAACAACGAAATATTCTTTTTGAGCTTGATTTCGTCGTTCTTATTTTTACCATTTTGCACTGTATTCACTGAAGTCGGCTCAACTTTGGCCATGATAAGCACCGATAGTGAAGCTATAATATATTACAAATGCTTTCAGAACATGTATGAGAACATTCGAATAAATAGATCAGTAACGCTTATGAATGCTGCATTTCGCATTAGCAAAACACAATGAAACTCATTGAAGTGAATAATCGCTGCAAAACAACTTCGCTTTCGACTCAACATCAATTACAAAAACAAATTCACGACTGTGCTGTTATATAGCCAGATAAGCAGTAAGATTTTTAGAAGAGTTCAGACATTAATTTGTTCAAGTGTTAGTAGCGATCGTTTCACATATGTTTAAATAAATCATTTTGTAAAACATTCAATATTTGATACTTATCAGAGCGCAATACCCTGTCACATGAAATACAACAAAGTGCAGGTTACGGTTTCGATGAATCACTTGAAACTGGATAACAGTATCGAATGCTTTTTGCAAGAAGAAGATACTTGCCGAATAAGCAGTGATCGCTTGACGATGAATTGTAGCGAGAAAGAATATGATGATGCTGAAACATTATAATATAAAATTGATGTGCTCATTGAATCAACTAATGAAATATTGTTTCCTAGTTAAGAGATGATGCTTTTCCAAGAAAACGAGAAGAACTTTTATTTAGCAGGTTACCATCTGTCACTGTCAATTTGAGATGCGAAACTAACCCAACCCACTGAATCATTTTTCGCTAAAACGATCTGACACGCAGTCACTGAATTATGGTGTCTAATAAAGTTTTATTGCCCAACAATTGCCAAAAAATATTTTACTGGTAGAACCGTTCATGATTAGAAGCTGAACAAGAAAAGAGTAAAATTGCTGCAATTCTCCTCTTCCAACTGAAAACGACTGCGAGTGGCCAATAACTGCGAAACATTTCTGCGTATCTTTTATAATTAATTTGTTCCGCCTCACTCCTTCCACAGAAATGCTGTTTTCGAGTTTCAGTCAACTGATTCAGACGATTAATTGGACTAAGCGTTTAATTTTGATTGATAACTTTAAGCATTGATCGACTGCATTAGCTGTGTGCATCATCAAGGGTGGTAGCCTCATATGATATGTTACCAATACGGTTCACATTTCTCTGTTTGTAATTAAAAGTGACAACAATAATACTCAGATTGGATAAGTTGAATCGAAAACCGCAATACTTTTAAGCTGTAAGCAGTCATCCATGTGTGATCATTCCAAAAGAAAATAAGCGGAATTGAGAGGGCTTGAACAAAATTATTACAACAATATAACAGAATTGTTCAGAAAATACGGTGCACTGCCGAAATTAACTTGATGGAATTAACTTGAACTTGATCTGTCGTTCCAACTTAGAGAAAATTGTTCAATATGCAATTTGAAGACCATGCATGAATTGCAGCATATTGTCCAGACGAAATCACTCTCTTCACCACCATCTTATTCATTTGTTACTCTCAGTTCTTAACGCTTTATGAGCGGCTGCCTCGTAAAAACACTCAGATCGGTCGTTGTCTATTTGTTCATTGCCGATATTTCCCACCACCAGCATTTTTTCATGCATTAAATTGGTTGAAAATTACCATTACATCTCATTCCTTTATATCTGCCTATAAAGTTAAGCTACAATGCATCTCACAGTACTTGACAGTTTTCCAAGTTGCTCATAACAGTCTAATCCGAAATTTTAATTTTGTTTCGTGGTATTTTCTGAAAGCTTTAATGCGTAACCTCAATAATGTTAAAGTATTTATAAACAGGAATAGGAGTTGATCATTATTAATTGACGTTCATTTAAAATGTTACTTTAGATCGATTTCTTTTCGGATTGGACTGTTAATGCCTAATAGAATTCACCGAGAATTCCAAAAAGAATCACATTTCTTGGTGTGATCATTTACGGCGATTTCGTCATCTCTTTAAGTGACGACGACCACTTAATTAATCACAAAAAAAGTCTCACTCGAAAAATACCGTCACAGAGAAACTAGTTTGTGTTAGCAATGCTTCATTAATCGTTTTAATCAATCAAAATATCGCTTGAATTGCACTTATGCATATCAATAACTATCACTGTTTCTCAACGCTATAATCATTATTAATATTATTATTATTATTATTGTTATTATTATTATTATTGTTATTATTGGTATTATTATTATTATTATTATTATTATTATTATTATTATTACTATTGTCATTATTATAATTAGTACTATTATTATTACAATTATTATCACTATTATTATTGTTATTGCTACTGTTACCATTCTCGGTTTTACGATCATTATTATTGATAAAATCATTATTACTATTGTTGCAACAACAGTGAAAATAATCGTCGACAATACTCGTCATAATAATAATAATAATAATAATAATAATAATAATAAGTCTAGCTAATAATGATAATGTTATTATGGTCATTGTTAATATTAAAATCAATGAAGTATGTACAGACATTTTGATGCGATTAATAACATCTCTCTATGCTAGTAGCAATGAGCAGCTTGGAGAAACAGATTTCAGAAGAGAATATTCGACGACACATTGGGTATAATGATACATGTATGGTTTCTTTGAAACAAGTGAATCCCATCAACAATCGAACGAAGTATCAATGTAACAAATAACACAAGTTAAGAATTATGATTGCTTGCAGTAAGAAGCAAGTCGAAAACACGTTTCAGTTAGTTTATAAAGCACTCACAAACAGCGGAAGGGCTCATGCTCTTGGAATAGCTTTGCGTGTACGATTTCAAAGGATCACATGATAACTGTCAGTTGATTTCGAGTAAATGGCTCTCAAAATAGTGTCAATCACAGATAATCCATCCGAAATGGACCATTAGCGATCCGCTTACGGTACAAAATTCATCACTCGTGATTGTGTTCATTGCCCATCTATTCGGAACATGTACATGTAGTGTTTTGTAAAGTTCGAGGAGGCATGAGCCTTTTGAACATGAAATTACTTTACTTCAAGAATCGCAATGAAATATTCAGGACATTATATAGCTATTTGACAAGCCGAGTGTATGAAGATTCATATAATAACAATACCAAAGCACTGCATTAGAGTCCTTCAAAGAGGAACTTTGTATTTGTCAAAGTTTTCCATTCAAGTTGCAGATCAAGCGATCAATAAATGATTGAGCTGCACTTGTCTAATAATAATGGCGAATCATTCAGCAAAAATGATAGCAGTTAATGTGGAAGGTAAGTTCCTTTTACATTGCACGTTATGCCTCCCACATAAGTCTTCATTAGAACTACCGTATTATGCTAACTTCTAATGCATGCTTCTGTTCGACTAAATCCAACGTGTTTCAGTTTCTTGTTGTAGCACATCAATAACTAACCAAAAATTGAATGTCGCCGTTTAAAATAGATGTTCATATTTATGTTGTCAATGAAAAATGCGTATTGAGAAGGTATATTATTCTTGTCCCAACACAGTTTTTTAATCTGATCTCTCTGTAGATCAGTAGTGCTCTATTATTAGGCCTAGCAGAAAGTTGTTGGCCAGCTATATGAATATGAATATACGAACGAAATCCTTAAATGTTATCATCGATGTACAGATCTTCATATTAGAGCAATTCAGCTGTCAGAGGTAGTGCTCACTCTGAGACATTGGAAAAAACATGTATAGTTTTATTTTACTTTAAAAGTTGTGAAATCTCCTGATAAATTCAAGCCTATGATTAAACAACAAATTCAAATTCAAGCCTATGATTAAACAACAAAATTATCTATATATTTGATATATTAATCGTTGTCAATATGCAAATGAATACTAGCTGTTCTCTTGTTTAAACTATATTACTATCTTAATTCAGTAGGACCTTAGCAGGAGGAGCTGTCGCCGTTCGTGTATAAAACGTTCATGAAATCATCTTAATCGTTCAACGATTGTACAGCCGAAAGAGTGAAAGGTTGTGCGATCATGAAGTCAGTAAAGTGTGAATAGTTATGTTGCACAGAGCTCATCAGAATTATTCCAATAATTTTGAAATATATAAGTGTTGCATTATAATTGTAGCATTACATAATTGTAGCATGTAATATAAATAATCTAGCATTGAATTTTTTGCATTGAAGTCTCATAAAATCATTCTTCAGTTGCTTGAATCCACATTCGGTATTCAAATACTCGATAGTGCGCTTCATAAATCAAAAAATGAGAAAGCTGAAATGCATGATCCAATCGTCGATACATCTATGCGAAGGTGTTAAATCTGTTTGCTCATTAACTGTAAAATAACAGTCCATTTGATGGTCCGATAAGTGAAATAGTGATAGGTTATTCGATGTACTTTTTAATGATACAGTTATTCAAACAAAGCTGGAAACGTCTGCGAAAGTGCAAATAATTGATTGCACGACAGAACTGATAAACGAGCTGGGTAACGAGAAATGAAGGTCATCAAGATATCGAAAGATCCCAAAGTCAAGGTTGCGTTATTCTGAACGGCTGATCATGAGAAATGTGCGCGGATGACCTGAAAAAATGGAACGAAAAGGAAAGGGAAGATGATAAAGAACCTCAATACAACGTACTTCAAAAAACGATTCTTAAAGGGTTTTGAAAAGGATAGAGCCAACTAGGTGAAAAGGCATATCTTGAATGTCAAGTAGGTTGTGCAGTTGATATTAAAACGTTCATAAGTTCAGGTAGACAACGGATTCAAACGGATGAACTTGGATGGCACAGAGAAGTGATTGATACGAATGAGATAATGACGTAAAATATTGACCACAAGTTCATGTCATCGAGCAATTGATTAATGCTATCACCGATGACATCTTTAGGCAATCAAGAATGGATACATTACAATGTTGTTATAAACACACTCTGAATGTCAGCCGATTATGTCGTTATATATCCAAATTTTACGTCTTCACAAGTTGCATTTTATGCGCTTTCATTTCGATCTTTTGTGCTCTTTGTGAAAAGCGTGAAGGAATGTTTTTTTCTCAAATGAATGAGCAACTATCATTTATTCGTTCGAATTTTATCTCCACCATGATTATTTGGTTTTATTCTTTGCTCGCTTATCTTCCATCCTAACACTTTCGTCCGTTCTTCCAGCACCGCCATCCGTCCTCAGGGTTTTTTGAATTCAGTTTTGCTTTGATACCATTTCCCATTTTCTTCAGTTCCCATTTTTCCTTAATTCGAAAAAAGTTTCCATAATGATTCAAATAAAGTGAAACTTCATTCAAGAAACCGAGGTGAAAGGATCCTATGTTACTCGCATAACCCCTTTTAATTAGTTTGGGTTGTGATACGATTGCATCGATAATTGCGTGAAATTCATTCTTCGGACATTTCAATTTTCTTAGTGAAATCTTTGAATGCTATGCTGGAGAATGACGTTTGTGAATTCAACTAGCTCTGGCTTAAATATTTTAAGAATATGCCATCACGGTGCGGTTGATATCATTCCGATTGGCAGAATAATGATATATCATAAAACGATAGCCGTATTCTGTTAAAAACGGTGTCTATTTAAGAACAAGTTCTCGTCTTGTCTTGATGTGATCAATTGTAGCGCATCCAAAGTGGCGGTTGAAGATCAAAAATGTCGAATATGGTTTTGGAGGTGGTGATGTCTATATGGTCTCTGATTTTTGTTGTCAATGTAAGGAAAAAAATCATTCATGAGAATGCGATGTGTATGAAGGGAGTGGCTAATAAAAACCGATTGTTGAAGTGAAATCTAATCTATGTCTCAGGTTCTGACTTAGAAATTCTAAAATTACTGACTTTCATAAGCGTAGAATGTAATCACGCAATTGTTTGATATTCTCGAAATTAGATCAGAATCTTACATGTCATTTTGATTTTTGCTTTTTGATTTTAGTCATTTTGATTTTTGCTCAACAATTTTTATTGTCTGAAATTTCTGAAAAAAGTATTAATTCCACTTCTTCACTCCTTTCGTATGCATCGTTCTGTTCATGTTTCCATTCGTTCATCATACGCATAAATTTCTTGTATTTTACAGAAAAGCAATTGGTATCACCGATCGCTACGCTTTCACGGTAGCAATCGGTGATTTTAGTCATATTAGTGGTAGAGCAATAGCTTTTAGGGAATAACCACAAGCTTAATAATTAATTTTTATTATTCGTTCATGTTGGTCATCGCTGCTAATTGTTTAATATTGCATTCATTTGAGTTCATTTAATCTTTTCGATTTTTTTCATTCGGCTTCGTTGAATGCTTTTGTCACAGCTGCATCAACAAGTGAAATGGAATGGTTGCTTTGAAGTGATAACTGTTGTTGTTAGAATAACGAAATGAATCGTTTGCTATCAGCTGATAATAGCATCTCATCGCCTGTTGTCTTCGGGAAGTTAAGCAAGTGAGTGTGCGTGCATTGCTAGTTGGTTCACAGTTGAAATAATAAATACTATGATAAAATTATTGTTTGTTCAGCAAACGTTGAGCGATTTGATCTCATCTTTACGTCCCAAAAAAATCTTCTACACTGAACATTGCTGACGATTTGTTATGCAGTCGTGTCGGTGAATGTACAAATATCCTCATTGATTTTCATTCATCCTAAAAATCTATCAATATGATTTTATGAATCGGATAATCCATCTATCTTTTGTGAACGATTTCCTTTCATTGAACTTCAATTTCGTAATAAGACCTTGCTATTGCGAAAACTTCTGATGTAACTCACATATTCACATCATGGTCTTTGATGTGACGAGTGTGAAAGTTATGATTTGAATTGAACACAAAGTGGAACGCGTCATATATAGTTAAAAAGTTCACATCGCTTAAAAACAAGAAAAATTTACTGGCACAGATGAATCAATTAATATGCTTAATTACGACTTGTTTACTTCGGATACAAGCACCATTCCGATCGTTTGATTAATTCGGTGCTAATATACAATGTCAATATCCTACATCTCAAACAGTGATTTTCTGTAAATGTCATCTACAGATGAAACTCGGTGAATGAATAACGAATGCATGATTGCATTCATAATTTAACTGCATGATATATGAGCACTTCATCACTCCACTTGAATATTCCTTGTTTTGATTTTCTGCACTTCTGATATGTTTATACCGCTTATTTTGATTGTTCATTGCTTGATGTCAGTCTACTTGAGTGCGACTGAGATTTAGGAGCACATACTCGAAGTATGAATCCTGAAATTCTTGTAAATATTTTTGAATTGTAAATATTCTTTTCCTCAAAAAGAAATAATTTTCTTAGGCTACAAAATCGACTTCAACCAAAACGTTTTTCTTTGTAATAGAATATTTTACAAAGAATAATTCTTCTTCTGTAGAAAAAATTGTTTCAAGCAGACAGTTAATTTTCTGAACAGACTGATAACTGATTGTCACTTTACCGCTAACATTTCATTTTTTGCTCAGTTATCGACAGAAATGTTTTCAGGTTATTTGTGCTGCAATACTCATTTTCAATATTATTTTTTTGGCACCGCTGGTTTTTTTCACTCACGTTCCGTTTTTACATCTCCCTATTGTCTCCATTCGATTGTCTTTCATTTTTGATAGCATTTTGGAACAGATACATTTGCCAAATGCAAAGTAGCCGTTGCACTTAAAGACTGCAGTTCACGTCGCCTATCACCTAAGTTTATGTTAAGCATCTAATAATTTTCTCGTCAAGACAGCTGTTCGTCGAGCCGAACCATCGAACAATTGCGCAGTAATGACGGGTTGGGCCATTAATAAAGTTTTGACGTACTGAATGCTCGTGATAGTTGTTTTTCTAATAAAGAAAACTGCATTTTGTGACTTCTATCTGCAGAACAGCATATTGACAGTAATATTATGGAGCAGTCAAAAATGCGCCAGACATATTATCAGAACTTCATCGATACTAAGCAATTTTCATTTTTCAACTTGAAAATATATAACGATAAAAGTGAACTATAGTAAGTAAAAAAAACCAGAAGGCATGAAAATGAACGAGTGAAAAAAATAACAACATGAATATGAATAATTGGATTTGCAAAATTATTGGTTCATGCCTAACTATAAAAAATAACAATGTTGCCTGGACAAGAACACTGAAAATAAGTGATGAACATGAAAATTTTAATATTTCATTGCTTCTTTTTTTTCTACAGAAAAAGCAACTTGTCTGTAACAAGTTCCGTTTGTTTAAAAAATGCTTGCTCAGCATATCAGTCTATCACTCCAAAACGAGTCTTCTGATAAGGACCGAGTGTGCCTTTCAAAATTATTACTTCCGCTTTCAAAAAAATGCAGTCGAATTTTTTGGATTTGATTAAATTTCTCGCTGACGCACGTGCTTCGTTTGAGTTTATGCAAAATTTTTTGAGATGTCACTTCTGAATTGAAAGAATAATGATCACGAATCGAGCAGTTTTAGTTGAGTTCAATGGCCGAACCAATACAATTGGATCCAAACGAAAAAAGTGTGGAGAATTTCTTGACACAAATTATGCGAATTGATTCAACATCCAGAAATGAAGGTTAGTCGAGCAATATTTAGTGTTTGAAACTGCTATTTGATAAATAGCAATTTTTTTGCTTTCTCCCGCAACCTTTTTCCTCATGAGCAATCCTTGGGTGAGTTAAGCATCATTTCAGGCAATAATCTACCAATTAAGATAATTCTAACTGGTTCAAACAAAACTGATACCATTTAAAAAAGTTATGCAGAGGCAATTGTTATTTTCTACCTAACTAACCTGTGAACCAAGACAAACAGAGTTAATGAACGCAAAATTCACAAACTGATTTCTGAGGAAATATTTAACACTTGCTCGCTTATGGCTCAATGGAAGAGGGGAGCGAATCGACGCAGCTCTCTAAAACTTTCAACTGCTGATAAGTGGCGTTAATCAGACGATGTTATTGCGATGAAATACACTTAGACTTAGCTTTAGGCACAGGCTTATACCGAGAAACATTCACTTATTCTTGCGCAGAAGCTCAAGTGTAATCTATCGCGATAACATCCTGTGGTTATCTTTATTTATTGTTGATAATGATTAGGACAGTAAGCTCTTAAACTCGCATATGTTACTATTGTCTTCTCAGAAATTCGAACAATTCGATTTGGGTGGTCCCTCAAACTAGCTGGGCGTTTACTTTTACTTCAGTATCATAATGCAATCGTCAATTTCGACTCTAAAAAGTTGATTACAAAGTTGATGTGATGATGATCAAATTTTTGTGTTGTGATAGATCGAGCATTTTGTTCATTTTGAAGAGACACTTTGTGTGGCTTTGACACGGTACTTTGAATCGATTGGATGGTATGTTATTCGACAACCGTTAAAAAGTGATCCGAAAAGGCATAATCTGCTGATAACCAGGGTTCCGTACGTCGCTCCAGGTAATAAATATGTTTCGACCACGATAGATTGTCACCTGCTCGTGACATTACCAAGAAAATGCAAAATAAATCGCTCATTAGAGAGTATTTCTTCACATAGATGTTCACGTGCATTATATCGCATATATTCAGCAGCCATTTTGCATCCAGTTGACTTATGACAATGCGATGATGCATTTTATGGCCAGGCAAGTGTAGGTAGAGTACAGTGCAGAGATGATTTCTATTTGAAGGTCCGAGATATGTGATGAACACACACATGGATACTGTGCCACCATTCATTGAACCAGTTAATGACGGTTTCACGATTAGAGGACGAGGCTCGAACGATGCGAAAGGTTTTCCTTTCTAATTGTTCTTCTTCTTATCACGTATCTCATTCTCAACTAACTGATGACGAAATGCAGTTTTTTCAGCTCATTTTGTCGCTGATAAAATATTCCGCTCAAGCGCCCTTTCAGAAGCAAAAGAATAAACATTTCACCAAAACAATCACTCTATGAGAATTGAATTAATCGTGATTGTATTGTTGTGATTGAAGGTCAGCTAGCAGCTATGGTGTTTGCGATTCGACGAATAGAAAACGAATATAAAGAATTGGCAAACGATGTTGGCTTATTGTTAGTAGTTAATGAAGAGGTTGATCATATTGGTATGATGGTAAGTAAATGATTTCAGTTAGAGTGTTGAGTTGCTTTGAATAGAGTACCTGGAATATTTTGAATATCTTTTTTTTGTTCCAAAATATTCAGTCAGAAAATTACGAGGGACTGAAAAAAAGGGGACTGAAAAAAAATGAAAAGACTGTACATTGAAGACAACTTTGTCACCTTTTTGCACCTTATTTGTTCCTATTCATAATCTCACTAGGAACGATTTGCATACGACGGTTTTGAATGTTGCATTTTAGGAGGCAAATAGCCTCGGCTTAGTGCCCGAATACCTCATGGTTGGAGAACCGACTGAACTGAAGTTTGGACGTCTACAGAAAGGAGCCGTCAAGGTATGCATTTGGGCATGAATATGCCAATTGAATGAATTTTTTTCAAAACATTCATGTCATGATGGTGCAGTGCGCTATAGATACAATGATTCAAGGCTGATTAATCGAATCTTCAAATTCTTCTAATATACGATACAAATTATCAGCTAATAACGTACTGGTAATTTGTTAACAAACAATTGCATTCAGCCATAACCGAAAATACCTTCATGACATCTTCCAGTGTTGCAGAATGATTATCAGTTCATTCCGTTGTTGTTAAGGTTACTCTTAAAGTGCACGGTAAAGCAGCTCATTCTGGCTATCCACATATGGGTGAAAGTGCTATCGATAAACTGTTGGATATACTGCAAGATATTCGATCACATAAGTGGCCTGCTGATGAATTTTTTGGTAAGACTAAATAGTGCATACTTACGAGCGCTATCAATTTAATGCCTCTCTGCCATTGAATATGCAGTTATTCGGAAAAGTCGATGATCAATGAGATTGAGACTATTTGGATTCGCTCGCGAATTGCTTTCCAATATTTCGTCAGTGCACAGCAGATCATTGACATCTGGTCTTGTAAGAAGATTCATTTTTGACTGTAATGATCTCTTCAATGAACAACATGTAGAACATGTGTGCAAAAAAATGCTAGTGCAAAAAGAGTTCCGGTCAGAAGACGGCAGACGTATCAAGATGTCGTCTGTTTGTGTGCCAACATTCTTTTTCGAAGAACTGTGATGAAACAGTGTAAGGGATGTCTGAATTAAGGGCAAACAACTGTAAATATTGGTCTCATATCTGGTGGTCAAGCTCTAAACGCGTTGGCTGAGAATGCATCTGCCTCAATGTTTTTCCGTGTTACCACCTCAACAGCTGATATTCTTCACCAACTAAATGAGATCGTCGCAGGACGTGCCGAAATTGATCGATCTTATGGAGAAAACGAACCGATCCGTTTGACAGGTGCTTTTTTGTCAATAAGTTTTCGGTCGAGTGATAACTTGCCAGACTCGCCACCATCTTCGTGAAACAACTATGTGAGAATCAAGCAGTGAAGATGCTCTTCAATTTCTAATAGTAATTAATTGTGCGAAGATTTTTGGAAAGCAACTGTTGCAAATTTTTCTGTTTTTCAGAGCCACCTTCACCGTACGAATCGAGTGTGGTATCGTTTAATACGGATTTGCCATACTTTATAGCTCGCAATAAACTGAAAGGTGCATTCTTGTTTGGTGCTGGCTCTATAACGAACGCGCACTCTGCCGACGAACATATTCTTATCGATGACCTCAAAAAATGTGTCGACATTCATGTGGATATTTGTGTGCGTACATTAGTTGGCCATTAACAGCCATACTTTCATCTCATTTCATGCAGCAAGAATTTTATAATACTCGGAATGGTATATTTTCATTTGTTACGCATCAAGTAACTTCCTCATTCTGATGATTTTGTATTCTGATGTATTTCAATGAAGATCGAAATGCGCCTTAGAGTGAGCACCAAACTGAACAATAATGCGAAAGTAACAACAGGGGATTGAGAGAGTGGGTGTGGGGGGAGGGGGGAGGGGCGGGGGACGCCTCTTCTAACAACACTATTGGGAAGTTTCTAGTGAATAACGCACGGTGAACTGTTGTTGAAATGCGATGACGAATAGTAATGAATTGACTCATTGTAAGAATAAGTCACTTTCTGGAATCAAATCCACTGTGAACACGTATCGCAAATTGACTTATATGTGGCGAATATTGACCTATACGATGATGGAATTCGATGATGTTAACAAGAATTGATAACGATGATCAACAAAAGTCGACTTTCTGTAATCCGTGCAGTTTTTGTGCACAGATTACGAAAACGACATTCACTTTCAATCATATTTTCTGGAAAAATCGATGTGCATTGTAAACAGAGACATTTGACAAATGCATCTTTTTTATCGAGTTTACAAGAGGAAGGTTGTTTGCACGCAGAAAACGTTGATAAACTCTGCTTCTCATGAAATGGTTTCGTTTTCATCAAACCTTCAAAATAAAATTTTTTCAAAGCATATGAACGGAGCTTTATTGATTCATTGTTTGTCGATTTTTTGAATTTATTGAAATATTCCAACAACTGTTATCGGAATATTCCAACAATGAATACAACAATTTTCCGTTGAAAATCAAATTAAGAAAAGCGATTTTTTGTCGGTTCATATCTATTGAAATTGCTTTTCATCAAACAATGCTGCTTGGAATTGTAATCACAAAATTGATAACGAAAATAGTTTCGATAGTTACCTCGATAACGTGAATTGCTACGCAAATTATTAGTCCAGATAATATTGTACGATCGACGCTGAACATGACACTTTTGCTGATAAAATTAGCAGTAATACTTTACTAAGTAAATCATTGTTAATAAAATGATAAATTCAATAGCAGTTCCTATGGCGATAGCTTTCTGGTAAGCTCTGACAAGACTTGGCATAACAATCAGTACAGGTTTTGGCCCAGAAATTGTGTGAATTCGGAGTTGATTCCTCGTCATTCTCGATCCGAACCCACCCGTCCCTTCGCAAATCATCTTGCCATTGTGCATCTGACCAGGCTCTGTACTTGAAAGGTGCAGAAGTTCGAACACCTTGGCATATCGGAAGGTCAGAATGTATCCAGCTAAATAAATGAATCTGTTTTCATTTTGAATGATCAATGTGAGAAAATTGGTTACTTGAGATGATGGTATCGGATACGTACGTCAGTTTCGTGTGCATTTTCTCTGCTGAGTTAACGGATACCAGTACATCGCATTGAGATACGAAAATGATGACATTTGTTGTCAGAAGAATATACTAAATCATTCGTTTCATCATTTTTTGCAACTGTTAAGAATATGAATTCAATATCACACATGAAATTTATAGTTACGAGTTGATAACTGATATTACAGCTGCGTTGAGTTCAGCGTAGCTGTAAATTGACTGGACGAATTTCATAAACAATGTGCATTGAGGTTATCGTGTGAAACAAATAATTTTGAGGTACTTCCCAAAATCGTCTGGACAGTGATGTTTGACTTGTTGGGTGCTCAGAGAATTAATGTTTCTTCACGAAGGGTATCTGCCGGTAATTTCGTTCCAAATCAAAAAAATAACAATTGTAGAAACATCGAAAGCATGCGTTGGTCTATTGCAGATGTGTAATTAGAGTAGATGTAGTAGATGCTGATGCATTGATGTAAATTTCCGGTGATTATTGTGTATCGCCTTGTGTTTTTTTGTTTGGTGATTCTGAAATCTCTCTGCAGTTTCACATCATGTTTTGGGGTTGTTTTCATTTTTTGCATATCATTTAATGTTTCAACACCGGATTCACAGCTAATCGTTTATGTAACGCTGAATTTCCAATTACTCCTTTACTTCATTTGCTCGCATTCGAATACATGAATGAAATAATTCCAGCAGTTCGTGGTTACACAGGCACATTAATTTTCACTATTGACAGGTCAATGTAATTAGTAAGATATGACGTTCCGTTGATTTTGTCATTCAAAATTTATAACAATTAGAATTGATTTTAAACAAATTATATAATGGAATCCATTGATTTGCAATTCAGTTTGCTGCATTATGAACATTTTCTAGCTCGTCAAATGCGTGTGTTTCACTGTATCGTCGAAATTATAATTATTCATCATCACTGTTATTCAGCCTTGTTACTATATAATGGGATGTCTGATTTCGGTCGTTTCAAACAGCGACAGCTCAAATATACGAAAGCTGTATACGGTTATTATGAATGATCACTGTGCTGAATTGTTATTATGGTCGTTCAGTTATTGAGTTAGTTCATCAATGTGAATTTAATCCTCTTTGTGTGTATTCAACCCTCGTAATTGCAAAATATTGCACAAATGATGTCAACAAATCCATCGTTCAATGGCATCACTAATCACAAGATCACAATGCCAAAAAACAGTAAAGCAACATCACTCCAACCGCGATGCAGTGATAAAGAATAATGCTCGTATGGAAGAAAAAGCCACTGAATTGATAAATTAAAGGTGTTGTGAAACAGTTGCTCAGGGTTCACTGGTGTCATTACTGTGCATTCAACTGAATACGACAATGGCAATGAGGGCAGATTTGTTTGTGTACACTAAAACGTATTATTAATGTGTTAGGACGATGATCAATGCCATTTCATTCTTCACTTCAAATTATTTGGCTGATATCAACAATACTGCAATACACTTCAATTTCTGCAAATGTGCAGTGTCACCTTATTGCTTAATATTTCAGTTGCTTACTGAAGTTCAGTGCTAAAAAATTCTCGATATATCATAAATCAATCAATTTCTGACAAATTCCACACATACGTTTCAGAATAATTGGCAGCGCAATATAACTCGCTTATATTAAGTATAAATGCAACATTCCATTCAGTTCTATACTTCACTGAAAAGCAAAACACTTCTGAGATTTGACTTTCAATCGGTCAATCGCTATCACCCTTAAAGAATTAACTTTCAGCCAGTAAATTTCTGAAAACTGGATCTCAGAATGGTTGTGTAGGTCGTCAACGTGGAATTGCAAGTTGAGATCAACCAGATGAATTGTCCATTCAAGTTGGGGCTGAGTGGTGGGCAAAATCGGGCTCCTTGAGGGTAAGAGACAGGTTCGGAGGTCACCTAGTCTCGGGACTCCTCGAACCAACTCTATCACTGACTCAAATCGTTAATTATTGTTTTGATACTCATGTATTCGTCTGTGTCACGTCAATAGCCAAAAAGAACAGCTCGAAGCGCGTTCATTGATTGATGAGAACTGATCATATATACATTGCGGAATGAAATGAGTGAATGATAACCGTCAGATGAATTCGTTGAAAGTGATCATTCTCAAGAGATTGATGGATAACAGCTAAAATTTGACGTGAATGATCAAATTGAACACTAACGACGACTTGTTTCAAGCACTCGATGTCAACACAAGTGACTCGACTCATTAAATTTTGATTGACAGACAAATTATGAAATAGTTGCCAATGAATTACAATGCTTTGGTATGGACCAATGCATAAATATGATAATCAACTGTAATAGTGGTCGAATGCTGTGGTGTTGTAATTGAGGTGAACGAACAAATGCAATAAGGAAGAGTTTCAGACAAGTCGATACGTCGACGTTGTGATATTATTGTGATGGTGTTCCATTACTGCACTATTCATTAATCTATCTTTTTGACTTAATAATACACTGCTTCATAACTTCAATCTGCGTTATAGTTACTTCACTTACTTTAATTACTCCATTGTTTTATGGCTCAGAACAATATCCGTATCTATTCAGCATTACTTCTTATGTTGCTCATTGATGTGATGAGTCATTTAGAGCTGGTTGCAGTACTTCCGATGCAAGTATTCGCATTCCATGTTCCACTCATAATGATAGTTTCATTTCATCGGAAACTGTCCAAATTCACTTAATTATTCAATGTAGCAACATTTTCTTCGGTCCTTTCATCACATTTTCAGTCAAACTTGCAGTACTTTACAAACAACCTTTCGGTATTCATCAATAGTTGCGTTGATCAAAATATCAACGAAGACTACGCTGAATAATTAGCTTTATTTTGGTAGATCTTTCATTTTCAAATAAATGAAATTCTGTTTTGGAGTGTGATAAGCGTTTCCGGTTTGTTGTTCGCCCAATCTGTAACCTTAATCATTTCATTGCTTCATTTTTATGTCAGTGGAAGCTTTCGTGAGAACGCACTGAACAACAACATTTCAGCAGTTTGTTGATCATAAGCTTACTGAATGAATAAGCTTATTGAATTACATTTAAAAAATTGACCGTTTCTTTGACCTATATTTAGCACTGCTTACTGCAACAAAAAATGTATCTTGATGTGACAGTTTTGAATTTCAAAGTAACGATTTTGCTTCAACAAAACGTTTTTCTGAAATTTTAAATGTAATTTCAACGAGCCGGACGGTGAATTGAAATGATATGGCAAAAATGATGAATAAGACGTATTGAAAGCATATGATCATAAGCTATAAGCGTAATATTTGTATGTATCATAAACATTTTAAATGACATCATATAGCACATTCCGTTCACGTCACATATAATGCCTTTAAAATCCTCCCTCCCACAATTCTGTCTCCTTTCTCTTTCCTTCACTGCAATGTTGATTCATTCGTCATTCATCTTCGTTGCCTGTTTATCCACGGCGCTTATCGCTCCTATTCTAAGATTTTTTTTGCTTCTATTGTGAACGTTGAGTACCCTTATTGTTAGATTGTTCATTCCGATGCGGTATCAGTTTTTTTTTAGAATCAATTTTAGATACGAATATTCTCGATAACAACCGTCAAACATTGTCTAAAACAGTCTTTCTCACGCTTCGAGGCTCCATTACCTCCTCCAGCAGGCCGTCATTACCCTCCCCTCCCCCACTGCAAGAATTTACTATTTCCGCGCATAATCAGGAGCAAATCGAAAATCCCGATGGCTTGAAATAAAATAATTTTCTGAAATGAAACATATTTTTAGAATTTTATTCATCAATCGCAGAAGAAATAAGAACAACGAAAAGAAATGACAAAAATAGATTCGCCAGCGATAAAAGAACTGAAATTCATCAGCAAGTTCGTTTACATCCTCAATTTCCCACTAACACTCCTACATTATCCCCCTATGAGAAACACTGACCTAGGACGAACCTAACGGTCACTTAAACCGCCTTTTACTTCAAGCAATCTATACTGATAACTGCCCATCGACCAGTTGATGATTTGAAGCGGCGCAGTTTCTGGAACTTCTTATGAATTCTGAAATGATGAATGAATTTTGAGGACGGTATTTCATGTATGAATGACGGCTTGGTTGAGCTGCTCGAAGGTCGTCGCGTAGTGGAACGAATCGAATGAGTGAATACACAAATAAATAAATGAATCATTATTGGTTTCATAGCAGATGATGATTGGTTAATTGTGTTTACGAATGCATCTAAAGTGGCGTTTGCAATTTCTTGTGGTCTATTCACTATGTAGTCGTATCTGATTCATAGCAAATGGCATTATCCATTCGATTCTTGTTCTGTATGTTTATCTCATTCAGCTTCAATTAATCTTACGCAACTCTTTTTTTCTGTGAATTATGTGAATTATCCTTTGATTAACGCAATTAGTTCGTTCGTCATTTCACACTCTCAAAACCATATGATCTAACCGTGACGCATGCACTCTTTTCGAATTTTTTTGAATGCATAATTTCAACGTTACTTTTGAATAATCTGCATCATTTCCGGTCAATAAGCTCTCAGTATCGTGTATTGAGTCAGTTTTTGCGCCGCCCGTTCTGGAAATAATTGTAATCAACTAGCCATTTGTTGTATCGCCAGAATCATTCTTTTGTGCCTTTCGCAATTTCAACTGTTCAGTAAGACGGCATTACGCTCAGTGATCAATATTCACTTCGTCGTTGTTACGTCTGACGTTCATTCGTTTTATATTATCTTTGATAGAGCTCGAATTCGATTCATTTATATTTTTCCCATACCGAACACTCTTGCAAAAAAATTCTCTAAAAAAGAGCTGGTGATCAATAACCGAAAGTATTTTCTATACTTATGTGCACTTAAAGGCTCGATCGGTATGATGCAGTCCAAATTAAAAGTAAAAAAAACTAATTTAGCGCATGCACTAATTAATAGTAATATTATTAACACGCATTCCATACTGAACGCAACCAATTATCCTTAAGAAAACAAAAAATAATTGTTGCGTCGTTTCATATCGTCATCCAATTTTCACATATATTTTGTATTTGTTTTTGATACGTATCACACCGGAATGAAATTGTCATCGTTTGATTATCTCAATACAGCACACTTTATGTTTTTGTTAGAGTTTTTAATCCTAAATTCTTCACATTTTGTTTGATCGGAATTAGTACGAAATGGTTTTTTGTTTGTTTACTGATAAGACCTTTGCAACTGCTGATTACGACTTCCGAACGGGTCTCTGCAAGCGTAATACGTCAGTGAGCGCTTCAGCAATCATACGTAATGACATCAAGACGGTGTAGTCTGTACCCGCTTTCTCGGTACAACACTTTGGTAGCGCACAAATGAAGATTTAATCTTCATCAACTAATCAATCATTGAATCCAATTAACATTCAAGAAATGTAATGAGCTATTATTTCGAGGGCGATGCAAAAAAAGAACTATGCTGAAGAGGGGAATTCAGAAGGTTGATCGCAACATGAAACAGTGACGTCAACTCGCTGTCACTTGCACCCACCTACTCTGCTTTAATGCTAGCCACGCTTTGGTTTCGTCAGAAGAATTATTTTCTCTCATTAAGGATGTATTTAGCGATTTGCTCACTGCTTTGATTTATTCATTTTTAATGTACTGCAAAACATGAGCGACCCCAATTGTATGCTTCTGATGTAATCGAACATTATTTTTGAACGTCTCTCATCTTTCGCAACTACTTTTATTTGTATTCATCTATCCTTAGTTATTGTTCCGAATGAACTTGACTGTCAGCAGATAATGCATCAGCATTAGATGAATCAGCTGATTTAACTGCAATCATATCTTTCTATCTACGAAAAAGTCCCACTTTTTACAGCAAAAAATGTGAGTCAGCAGCGAATTCTAACTTCATCCTTCAGCTCTTGTAAATTTGAGATCACTTTTGATGATAATCTCACGTGAATCTAGTTTGAATGTTTTTTCTATCAAACATTCTAACTGTCATATCTCTTTTAAATTATCTCATTCGGAAACATTGAAATCTCGTGATGTTCTCTTCTTTTAGATGTTCCATTAAATCCATCGCAAACAAATTGATCATTGCTAATTTTCAAATTATGATTAACTGCGCGTATTCGAAACACATGTGCCACACGAAATTAATATGAAATGGTGTTCATTTTATATCACAATTCGCCTTCCATATGTGAATTGACTGGTGCGAAGCGTTGACTTGCCTGTGCGAAACTCATTGAGAGTGCAGTTCAAATTGTCCAATATGGCTTCTTCCTTTTGAATTTTATTACATTGCAAAATAGAAAGGCAGTCATTGTAGTTCCACTAGTGAAATCGGAAAGAATTTTTAAAAGGATCAAAAATTTTAAGTGTTCAGAAATGAGATCTTATCAAGTCGTTTGTACAAACCGATATGATGAATCAGGGTATGACGTACTCGATAATATTCCTTTATGGGTTGTATGGATATTTATTTCAGCAGTAAAAGAACTTAAGATTTCAGATGGTAAATCAGCTATTAAGTAAATGCAACTGAAATTCAAAAAGAGCCTATCAGTGTTGTTTTGAAATACAACCTTTCATCCGGACCGTTGGTCAGCATTTCATGTGAAGCTCATTTTATTGACTCTGAGGCACATTAGGATGTGACCAAATAATAAAAGACAGTTGAGCGTGAACAACGTGGTTTACATTGTTCATCTGATTGCTGGTAGTTTCGTTTTTATTTTTGTTTTTGATGAGAGAGATGTGTGAAAAAATGATGGCTTCAGTTTATGTGGATGTTGAATAAAAGTGATCATCTGGAAAATATAAGGCTTCAGTGTGTTCGAAAAACCGGAAATAACGACATATCATACGCATATGCCATGCAAACGTATGCAAAGGCATAAACATAACATGTTATCCATACGAATGTAATTACCGTTTCACATTATTGCTAACCCGCAATTGAAACAACGAATAATCCGTCCATCTGTTCCTCTTCTTTGAGAAAGATCCTCTAACCTCAACCAATGCTTATTTTGTTGTTCTCATAACATTTTTTTTGATTTCTCAACAAACAGATGCTACTAATCGTTGGTGTGGGGTTCTTTTTATGGAGCAAACAACTGATTTTCAGAGGTCTTCTTGACGAATTAAGCATCATCTTTAAGTGAGCAGTGCAAAACGATTTCGATTTTAAAGAGATTTGAATTAATGAGCGATTGTTTGGATAATTGATAAACTTAACGATAAGCCGGAATGCTTGTTATGAACTTCTGTGAAACTGAAATGTCTTGCTGGGCAAATTATTTTTTTAGATGATAGTTTCGAAGAGTATCACTTTTTTATTACTCTAAAGAATATGCTGCATTACTTTCAGTGAATTGTTTCTTCGTTGAATACAAAAATTTGCAATGTTTCAATTAACGAGCAATTTTTAATGCCTCTTTATGCGTTCCATAGAAAGTAGTCGAAGGCATTATTTTACACGTTCACATCGTAATACTTTCATTCGCTTTGGCTGTTATAGCCATAATGCTCTGTTTCATAATGTGATAGATAGCACTTTTTTGTATCATCTTAAATACAATCGCAGAGATGCATAAGTTTACTCATTGTCGGTAATAACAGAGAACGAATCGGTTATCGATGTTACAGATGTTGAAATATCAGGTGCGTTCATCGGCAGTGTTGAATCAAAGCAATAAATTATTGAAGAGTTCAACAACATCGCTTCACAGTCCTTCACCGTCCGTGTCCACCTCGAACGAAACGTTACATGTTCACAATCGTTCCAATTCGTTGACTTCGTTAAGCTCTATCGATAGCAGTGATTCAAGTGATTGGGTGAGTTTCGTTTTTTGTCATCAAATTCAGTTTGTTCCTAATCCTCTAACCCTGCACGCAACCGTCAGTTGAGAGCAAGTCGCTCAGCAGTGACCAAATTCGAGAGACTATTCGGCGTGATGCACAGCGATACAAGGTGATTGTTTTTTTATTATGCAGAGACTTCCAGGAAAGCGATGAATGCTTAATAACTGGTATGCTGAGGTGAACAATAATCAAGACTGCGGTCGCTAAGATTCACTCGTGGTAATTTCAGGGAGTGCTCAAAGTTTATACGGGTTGTGTTAAGGCTGATACAGAATACAAAACACTGAAGGTGTCGACTAGTCACACGGTAAAGAATGTTGTACAGACGATACTCAATAAATTCCGCATTCTATATCGTGACCCCAATTTGTTCGAAATTTTTATGGAAGTTAGGACCAGAATTCGCGGGCACGAGGTGAGTGATGTTAGCAGTTGTGTTCATCATATGATAATTATCTGTAAGTATCGACGAAATAATAATTTCATGACCAGCAAAAACTTTGAAGCACATGTAATGGTTAATTAATTTTTATTTGAGTTTCAGTTTTTTTGAATTTCCTCTCCAGATAATGGAACATAGCAGTTGAGAGTGATGATAAGTCTGAGCTGTAATTTTCAGGTAAAAAATCTGCTTCTTTTGAGCTCTAATTCAAGGCCACTTGAACTTCAGCGATGTCATCCAGTGAACATGTCACGTTTCTTTCTGACGATATCTCAGAACGGTGTGCTTGTACGCATTCACGATTATCTGCTCAATCCTCAGGTTCTTTTTTTTTCAATCCGAAACCATTAATCTCGATAAGCTGGTCCACAGTTATGTCGAATAAGAAGCCGTATTCCCTCAATTAAGAACCGAAGAGGTGGATTTTTGAAGGCGGAATTTAATATAGCAAAGAACGGATCTTTGAGAAGACTATTAATTCCAGATGGAAACAGAGGGAGAATCATTCGAAATGCTTCTGACAGTTTCTAACAAATTCATTTTAAGAGCAACTACAAATCGCTCATGCTCTCCAAACTAACCACATGCTATGAGACTATAGCTCTTTTGCTGGCAATGATGAGAGTAGATGGATCACCGGAAGAATACCGTTTATCGTTATCTCTAATGGAAAGTGAACAAGACTTGGACATGAAGGATACTGTAGCCGATATACATATGGCCCTTGAACCCCATCAGAAGATCATTATACGACGTCTTTGCTGAGAATATGCCGGTTATATGCAGTCGTAAATGTTTCAGAGCGAGGAACGCAAAATCAGAATCTCATTTCCTGATTTTCATTCAGGTTGATTATTAGTCACAGTAAACGGAATGAGAATGATCATTGAAAATTTCTGTGATATTAAATAGTTAAAAGCCGACATTTCCTTAGTAGAACATTTAATTTTGAATTGATGCATTATTGTATATTACGTATGTAAATAAAGAATGTTTTGAATAAATTATGTTTGAATGCATGTTTCGAATCAAATAATAAGTGTTCTTTACGTATGGAACGTTTTCGATTTTAGAAAAAGATTCACGAGATTGGAAAATATTCATGGATGCTAGTGGAAACGTGATGCATTTTTGAACAATATTAGCTGAAGAAACAACGAAAATAACAACAGAAAAAATTGCTCCCGATGATGTCTTTATGTTTTATAACGATTGTTTTAATCGTTCCCACCAACCTAAAACGATTTTATTTTCAGCATTACCTCACTAGCACTTCATCTTGAGCTTTGTTTTGACAAATGTAGTTCTATTGAATTTAAGAACTCGGGAGTTGAGGATTACAAGCCAGTGACATTCCTTGCCCAGAAAAATGAAAGTTATTCGAAGCTGGTGAGGCAACCAGTTTAATAATGACAATACCAAAACGAGTATTCGAAATATGTACAACAAAACTGAATATCATAACTAGTCGGTATAAAAGTTTTTTTGGTTCGCCGTGTTGGGCAATCGATGGAGAAAACCGATCAAAGCAGATAGAGTTTGAAACATATGTTGAATGCTGATGATTCGTGTGCATAAATAATTATTATCCCATTCAATATTGTCTCGTATAAGTGAAATAAAAAGTAGCATTTGCGAAATACAACTAACAAATATGTACTACAAACAACTTCCAGCAAAGAATAATGAAAAGATGATTCATGGTATATCGTCGAGATATTGACTAGTTCAAATGAGATCAATCGCTAGAACTCGTCAATGATGCACTAGGGAAAATGAAAACGAATAAGACGTCAGTCGTGCAGTTTAGGTCAACGAGATAGGGGTGTATTCTATAACACACACAGAACATGCGTCAGCTATGGCATGCATGAAGACTGCGCTACAGCTCTCTCTGCATTTTAACAACGTATTTCTCCAACTTGTAAGGAGCTAATTTTTGGTTCTGGGTGTTGAGGGGGTTATTAGGAGTGTTCTTACCAACTCTAATCAACATCGTTTGTTCTGGAGCTAGCGGTAAAAACCAGTATGACGGTTGTGGGGTTATGAAAGTAAACGTAGTTTGTACACTAGTGGAGAACTTGAACCTACAAATGAGTGATGACTAAGCACCGAACATAATTAAGTAATTAACTGTTATCGATGGTGTTTCTACTGACTGTTGGGTGGAGTGAACTGAGGTTCCTAAGGCTCCTACTAGAGAAGTGAATGAAATGATGTTCAGCTCGAGCAATTTACCATTACAGTTGCCACCGTCCTTGCGCGAAATCTCTCACCCAGTTTTTAGTTGATAGAAGGGAAAAGGAGCATGCATGTCATTCAGAAGCGCTGACTGAATACTGTTGAAGACTTCGATACGAAGCCTGACTCATGGCTGCCGAAGGGAAATGCAGAAGGTTTTTCCGAAGTTACATGCTCTCCACAGAAGGAAAAAGTTGAACATAAGTCAGAGACAGCAACCTTCTCTTTACATATTACTAATTTTCAGATAGTGACGTTTTCTCCAGCCTGCTGATCTCATCGTAGGATTTACGCTAACATGCATTACACGTCATACCATGAATGCTCTACTCGATTTGCCATTCCCATCCTATGTTAAATGACTAAATGTCTTGCATAAACTCAGTCTTCTTTGAGAGAATCTATCATCTTATTCGAGAACTCATATCGTTAGTTCCTCAAAGGGAGCTAATTCACCTCGAAAACTGTCTCACTATGCTTGAGTTATGTGTGCGATCTTTCCATCAAATGTTCTTCCATTCATGAGAGCTCATTTCAGACACATTTTGCTAAATCGCTAGCTAACAGTGTTCTACATTAGTAAATTTTCAAAATGCCTTCCCACATCGATATTTCCAGAAGCCTTTAAATTTCAATTTGTTAGTCCTCAACTGTGATGCAAACAATCCTAGAACCTATACTGCTCTTGAATTCACTCAAATCTGTCGGCGCAAAACTACAACAACTGCCGCCATGACAATCCTAAAGTCGACAAATGCTGACAATTCGTTGATCCTTTCAGGTGATTTCGGTGTAATGTGTGGTAACACGTGAAAAAATATTTAATACAGCTGTCGCGCCACGCACCATTGATACTTTCAAATTTATCCAAACCTCAGCAATGTTATGAGATTACGTCCAGGCAACAGCTTCAAACTTGAGCCTGCATCTATCATGTGACATCGAATTGCACCCGAGTATTTTGTGTGGGGTTCTCTGCGCATTTTGCGATTCTGTCTCAATCATGGAACACCACTAAATCATGCCAAGTAATACTTCCCCTCATTATGCCTGGCGCGACAGCACAAAAAAACACGGTAATGAACAACGAGAGGATGAACAAAGTGATGGAGGCACGAAAACACGAAATAATCACATCAGCAACAACACAAAATAATCATGGCAACAGGACAATCAAACAAATTAACATAAACAACAATTAACATAATCAAAGTAACATATTCCGTGCCTATATATCCAATTCCTATTTATATATTTCATACCTATAAATACACAACAACAACATCAACAGAACAAATATTTACAAATACACGGGATCTCAATGGCTAAATCCAATTGGACAATCCAAAACAAAATAACATAAACACATTCTGAAAGAATATCTTAAAAACGAAACAGAATCAAGCGAGCTGCAACCATTTTGGCTCAACTCAAAATAAGTTTGAGGTCAAGTCAAGCTATTCATAAGTGAAGCTTGACTCAAGTCCTGTCTCTGTCTACGAAATGTATGAGAGCAATCCAAGGAATGCTACCTGTCTTTCTATTCCTCAAGTTATTATCTGAGTGCTCGAATGATAAAGTTTGAGAATATTTCATGATGTTAACCCGAAAACGCTACTTCAAAAACACTATCTTTATAACTAACAAATCAACTCATTTCAACCCTGAGAAGACACTGTGCCAGCAACCAAAAGAAAATTCTAACCTATATGCACAGATCAAACCACAGTCATCCAATTCAATCCTAGCCCGTGACATAAGCTCTCGAAACTAGTCAGCTATTAAAAATAGTAGCGATGACTCATCAAGTATACCTTATTAGCATTTATGACAGACAATAACTGCACTGGCAAGGGAAATAAGGATTGCATCATAGATGTGTATGAATGCCATCATGACACTAGCTAATAGATAAGCTTCGGCGAGTAACCACAAACACCTGAGGGTCGAGTCACCAGTCAGCGACTCGACTCTACATGATGAGTGGTCCAGGCGAACTTTCCAGACCTACCGCTAACTTCATAAGGCGATTCACACCCTACGTTCATGAAACTCAGTTTTATAGGGATATTTTTTCTTGTATGCCAGTGTGGCTACTCAAAACAAAGCTAAATAACCCATAATGCCTCTTCTCCCATTCGGCTGGATTTCTTAAAGTCATCAAGTGCCTTACTAGCATCTATGACAGACAACAACTACACTGGCAAGAGAAATAAGGATGTCATCATAGATGTGTATGAATGCCATCATGACACTAGCTAATAGATAAGCTTCGGCGAGTAACCACAAACACCTGAGGGTCGAGTCACCAGTCAGCGACTCGACTCTACATGATGAGTGGTCCAGGCGAACTTTCCAGACCTACCGCTAACTTCATAAGGCGATTCACACCCTACGTTCATGGAACTCAGTTTTATAGGGATATTTTTTCTTGTATGCCAGTGTAGCTACTCAAAACAAAGCTAAATAACCCATAATGCCTCTTCTCCCATTCGGCTGGATTTCTTAAAGTCATCAAGTGCCTTACTAGCATCTATGACAGACAATAACTGCACTGGCAAGGGAAATAAGGATGTCATCATAGATGTGTATGAATGCCATCATGACACTAGCTAATAGATAAGCTTCGGCGAGTAACCACAAACACCTGAGGGTCGAGTCACCAGTCAGCGACTCGACTCTACATGATGAGTGGTCCAGGCGAACTTTCCAGACCTACCGCTAACTTCATAAGGCGATTCACACCCTACGTTCATGGAACTCAGTTTTATAGGGATATTTTTTCTTGTATGCCAGTGTAGCTACTCAAAACAAAGCTAAATAACCCATATGCCTCTTCTCCCATTCGGCTGGATTTCTTAAAGTCATCAAGTGCCTTACTAGCATCTATGACAGACAATAACTACACTGGCAAGGGAAATAAGGATGTCATCATAGATGTGTATGAATGCCATCATGACACTAGCTAATAGATAAGCTTCGGCGAGTAACCACAAACACCTGAGGGTCGAGTCACCAGTCAGCGACTCGACTCTACATGATGAGTGGTCCAGGCGAACTTTCCAGACCTACCGCTAACTTCATAAGGCGATTCATACCCTACGTTCGTAAAAATCATTTTTAGATGGATAGTATACTTGTTATTATATGCCAGTGCAGTTATTATCAACACCAGTCAGAGCTTCCCCCACAACAAACTAAGTATTCTATCATGTCATACCTGTACCTCTAAGATGCGATTAGTTCCGAGAGCTTGTTTCTCAGCCATGTAAGCAAAGTCAAAGCCCGCTAAGCACTACACCAACTCAAGTCAACAAGTGATAAATTTGCAGTCAAGTCGTTTCAGAGTTTTGCTCAGTGAACTTGTAACAGCCACAGTCAAGGTAAGTCAAGTCAAAGTTATGACCAAGTTGAATCAAGTTAAGTGAAAGAGTCCAACACGAATTCACATAATCGAGTCCACATTGGGAAGAGGGAAGGGGGGGAATGGTGGGGTGCAGAGACTGAAAAAAAGTTTAATCAGGTGGGATGGGCCATATCTACAGCCAGTCCAAGTCCCTACCTCTGGCTCCGGAGTTAAGCGGGTCATTACGTGCCGCATCCCTCCTTCGCCCTACCACTTCTCTTTATAAAAATGTTTACAATATTCACAACAACGATGAATGTACAAAATGAATAAATAAAGAAACAAATAATGAAAATATTCATGACAATTAGTGGCAATTTACATAAGTGTATGAATACAAATTAATTAATTCATAACATTAAAAATGAATGAAAATCAAAATACGATAAGCAGTAATTTGAATCAGAATTTAAAACATTTTTTCTTTAATATCAAACTGTTCCAAATGAGCTAAACTTCCCAATATTTGACAATACAGTGTCATTAACAATAATAACAATAAAACAAATCAATGACGATAAAATAGCACATATAACATTAACAACTGGATTAAAAAGCACTAAAAAATTTC
>JAPYMA010002302.1:0-10637 GCA_035041965.1 Anisakis pegreffii
GACCTGCAAGAACGAAACAATAAACGTTGAATAATTCACAATATTCTCAACAGAACTGTGCTCCATCTCATTCCCGCTCAATTTCACTGATCAAAAGTGAAGTTTCTTCGGATGTTTCAAATGTATTTGAAACGGTGTCAGTTGCGAGACTACGGTGATTCATATCAAATGGCAGCGAACCGTGCTTTGGAGTGGGAGCATATGGCTTTCCAAGCAACATCGCACAACTTCCACATGCTTTCTGACAGTTAGATTTCATCCAGAATGGATTGCGTTCACATTCGCCATTATCAGCCCAAAATTGACAGTACTGGTTGTAATTGAAACATGATTCAGTAGTAGTCGTAATTGGAGTTGTTGTTTTGAGAATTGTTCTAAGTTTAGTTGTAGTTGTTGGTGAAATCTGCAAAGAGATATAATAGTTATACATGCAAGGTGCATTTGTAAGTGAAAAAAAAAAGGGCCGTGAAATGAATTTATTATGAGCGGAACAATGAATTGTGTGAGCGTGAAATGCTTCATTTATGACGCTTCGCTCGATAATCGACAACTTTTGGTCATTCGAAAAAAATGCCTTCATGACTATGTATTTTTAAGCGTTCATATTTAGAGTTTGTGGTCTGCTCGCCTAGCCAGCGAGATGGCGTAAATTGAGGCTAAAACAATTTGCACGGAAACGGGAGCATTGTGGCCAGCAAAGTTACAAACGTTTGATAGCCTGGCCAGTCCAGGTAGTCAATATTTAGAGTTTGATTAACCTCTAAATTTCATTTCCTCAGACATGCTTTTATTTGTTGTTGTCGAATGCGAATGTGCGTATGCGCTCAGTTTAACATTATGCTGGTCATGTTCAGATGAACAGTTCGATTCTATTCATCATTACTTCAGGAAATCACTATTGTTCATAGCTGTTTATTACGAAAGCACGTACTGATTTCGTACAAGATTTCAGAAACATCAACGCTACTGCGTGATGATTGACTTTCAAGCAGTTACCTTCTTTGCTTGCGTGAACATACTGAAATTCTTATAATTTGTTACACTTTTGTGGTACCCGTAACGTGTTCGATTTTCGAGAGATAACGAGGAGTCAACTGATTGATCGGTCGGATCCGTTCCATTTCTAGCAGCTTGATGACTAGCTGATGTCATGGTTGTAATGACATGAGTAGTAGATGAAAGTGGAGAAGTAGTTGTCGTTGTTGTTGTTGTTGTTGTTGTTGACGTTGTGGTAGGAAGGTAGCACTTGATGCCGGTCGAAATACATTCTTTCGCTTTTTTTACTGCAATAAAGCAGACTTGCTTGCATTAATAGTTTACATCAATTAGAAATATTTTGCTTTGCTCCACTTTCAAACTTTTCAGCGTTGTTTTCGGCGTTACGTTCAAACAGCATACGACAAGTTTTTTTTGGATATTACTGCATAATGTTCTCAAAGTGATCAAGCGATACACTGCAGTTTTCAGAGCACTTTCATTCGCTTCAAAGCATATACCTTAATTCTATTTAGAGCAATGCGAGTATTTTCAAAAAGCAGGTGATTCTGACTGCCTAAACACTGTCTGCACGCGTCCTTCATAAACAAGCTGAACACGTTTCTGAGTTGGGAAAGAATGCGAAATTGAGTTTAAAAGTAAGCCGAACACACTGAATTCGAAAGTTCAGATGAATGAAATGAAAATTCGAGAGTGGAAAAGAAGGAGATCCATTACGACTACGGAAAATGTTTATTTTATAATTCGACGTTGTGCATATATCGTTTGATGAGAATGAATGTGCTACAAGGGTAACCTACAAGTGCAATTACACGTTCCACAAGTTTTTGCACACTTGATTCGCATCCAGTACGGGTTACGGTCACATTCACCTGCCATTGCCCAGAAGCAACACAACTTCAAAATTATTTTTCAGCGAGCAATTTTTGTATTTTACTCCACTTCTAACATGAGGAAATGTGATTATCGAATGAATGAATCCAAAATGTGACGAAGATATTAAAATTATTTTCTTGGATTGAAAGAAGAAGAAAATGAGATTCAGTATAAATTAAGTGAGTAGTAACCTCATGAGTGTCGTTACAAATTTTCGTTGTGTTGTTCACATTGTTTTGATGCATTCGATGAACTCTTTTCAAAATTCGTTTTTTTTCATTAAATGCTTCTTGCTTTGGCATTTGCTGAGCTAACTCCGCACCACTACATGCAAATCCAATTTGAGCATCGTCACAATTGAATGGTCGGTTCTTTTTTATTGAAAGAAATTGTTTTAACTTATCCTCATTCATATCTTTAGTGATTCTTTCTTTGTTCGCTTCGCATTTGAACCCGTTTTCAGAATCAGGTGAACAGTTCGCACCAACATTAACATATACAGCGGTTGAAACCATGCTCGTATCATCAATGTCGTGAGCATTCGTAATATTTATATCACTATTGCTTACATTATTACGGTTGTCGTCTGTTTTGTTCATGTCATCGATCATAATAATACTTGAATTATGTTCACAATTCCAAGTCGTAGTGAATACACCAGGAGTAAATGCCGTCGCGATGTGTTTGCATAATGACAGCTCTTCATTAGTCCTCATAAATGAGTTGTTATCATGAATTAGTTGATGATGTGGTTTAGATGAGGCATTGAGCATTTGAACAGATCTTTTGACAAGTTTATGACGATTCATGGTTTGGTTGCGTGAAGATCTTGAATACGGTGTTGTACTGATTGGCCGTTTTGATGCAGTGAAAGTATTCATATTCGAAAGACGATCATCGTTCGACGATTGTTTTAATTGAATATTGAATTGCAGTTCAGTTCGTTGTGATTCATCGGTATCAATATTTAAACGCTCTTCTTCTAAGTCCTCTTGCATTATTCCATCAGAACTCACTGCATTTTCAGTTGATTGCACTGCAGCAACACTTTGCAGTGTTGTTCGATCAGTGAAACGATACGCAATTGGTTGCTGTGTTGTTGAGCTGCCAGTATTGTTTCTTCGGTTCACTATCATACTGTTCCGTTCATAAAAATTCGCATATCTCGCTCTCAATTCTCTAATACAAATATCCGGCACTGTAAATGAACATTTACATTTCATAATGAGATTGTTTTTTTCAATGAACAATCAGACTTAAATGATGACACCAAAAATATTATTCATGGGAAGCAGAAGACTAGAATGCAGTCCTTAAAGTGTATCATTTCCTTTAAACATTGATGACTTCCATGAATACATGATCCACATTTCGAAAGATTTTCTAAACGCGATTTTTGAAATGTAAATGATTTTCACCGAAGAACTACTAATGCAAACATGCAAATACGTTCTTCGATGCAAAATTTATTTGCGGCACCGTTTCGAGCTGAACGATGCAAAAACTGAATAACTGAACGCTGATTTGGAAGGATCGATTCATTGTGATTCAACTACTCAAAAATTAACTCCATTTTTGTATCGACCGGCCCATACATGCTTTGGCATCGTCTATGGCAACTATCGGCAAGTAGATTTGGCCGCGGGCCGAAATTTTCCAGAGTAACTGACTGGCGGGCCACCGTCACAGTTAGTCGTCTATTAGAAAACTCTATGTCGAAAATCTTTAGTTTAGTAGCTAAATAATTTGAAACCTTTTTTCTGTTTTTTATCCTTTTAAAATCAAAGTCTCAAATTCATCTGGCGGGCCAAAAATTATTGTCGGTGGGCCAATTTTGGCCCGCGGGCCGGGGGTTGCCGAAGGCTGGTCTATGGCATTTGAAAACAAGAAATGAGGTGTTTGATGCAATTAGTTATTATACATGGATAGCATGCAAGCTTGACGTTCAATGTGTTTACTGCAATTTCTGATGCACATGCATGAAGAGGCACATCACTCGGAGCATGCTGCGGGCACAATGAACAGTTTAGTCCTTCCTCTTCGCTCAAGTGATGCACACGTTTTGCTGGTTGCTCGAAACTACCTGAATCTTACGGAAGATGCAATTACGTTTGGCCATGTTTTAACGGGATTTGATTCATCATTAACACAAATTGTTAATTGCGACAGCATTTTTTCTGTTTTTTGCAATTTTATGACTTTACTAATTATTACTTTGGAGTCAACAATTAAGGTTGAATATCTTTGATACATCTCCAAAGCATATGGCTTTTTCAAAATGCATTTGAGCTTAACATTTTCTTTTAAGAGGTTGTAATTTTCAGCGCTACGTGTAAAAAATGTTGACATCCTTATTGGTGGCTAACAAAAGCGTTTTTATCACTGAAAACCAGCTAATTTAATTAAGTGTTTGTTGTTCAGGGCAAATGATATTGCAATTCTAATCAGTTGAAAACAGCAATCGTGTGAACAATATAGCATCCGGAAGTTGACTTGACTGTTAATAGTTCATAAAGACTGAAATTAGCACAATAAATCATTTCTAAACTTACATATATGTGGGTTTTCGGAGATCCATCGATATATGCTTGGCGGTGTGACAATTGAATGAACGACAGTGACAACATAGGCTAACAGTAATCTATCGATGATTTGAATCATTTCGCTAAAACAATCTTTTTTGCTACTCCCAAGGAATCTACTCATTGTTGATATAATAGGGCAAGATATTTGGGAAAGAAATGATAAAATGACAGTAAACCGCTTTACGCTGCGGATATTTGTTGTGAATGCTCTAAATTGCTGATGCTTCATTGCAAATGTACAACAGAATCTGATCTCGTCAAAACAAAAACTTCGAGCATGCATTCAGCGAAATGCGGGAATTAATCGGTGGTGGTTGATGAGAACAAGTTAATCAAATTATTGAGAAAATATGAATTGTAGAAAACACGATCGTTTGTTTGAAAATGTATTTGAGCACTCGTTAGAAATTTGTGCGGAACGATTAAAGCGAGACGAATTCGAGAGGCGTTGTTTGGATAGGTTTGCGCTGTGAAAAGAAAACAATGCAACTTTCGCTGTGTATCAATTTAGTATATGGATATTTTTGTTGATGTACATGAGATAATACATTATTTAAATAATGGAGAAGAGGATATGCCGTAAAATACATCTGATGAATACGTGATCTGTTGTTCCATTTCCTATTTCTGTTGATGTCAACGGATGACTGAAGTGGAAATCATGGTGGAAGCATTGCCGAAAAATGGCAGTGTTATGAAAACTGGTATTGGTCAGCCAGCTGAAATGAGACGTGTGCGATTTGGGGGATTAGCTGATTTCATGAGGATATAAACGAATACCATTGAATATTTTTCCAAGGAAAGTGATCAAACCATCTTCAGTCGAGTTTCTCTTAGCAGCAAAAACACTTCAGTGGTTTTCTCAGGCGCTCATTTTTACATGTTTTGTGTCCGTTTGTTAGTTCAGTGTACACAAATTATTATTGAATGATCGAATGGGGTTGATAATGGCGTGAATTGAGTAAACAAGGGACATGATAATAAGACAAATGTTAATCGGATAACTGCACATCGGGTTATTTTCTTGAAGGATACATCATGAACGTAATCAATATAATTTGAAAAGGTTGAAAGCATCGACAAATCCTACGAAGAATACATTTCATCATTGCATTTTTATGCTCTGCATTTTCTCGTCGAACTAAGGTTTATAAAATTGTTCTTTTTTGCTTCTACTGCAAGATTCGTGATCAAAATTTCGTTTGGTCAGAGGAAAACAAGAAACTTCGCTCATTTCTCGAGTATCCTGCCTTCCAGCAGCTTCTTCGAACTATCAAATCTGGCAAAGGGCTTTATGCCTGCCAGTAATTGGGTGGCATTACGTTTCTCCGATTTTAATGCTCATGAAGCTGAAGAAAACATGGAATCTGATGTTTGACGTTATCGTAACTAAATCTAATAAAATGTGTGAAATAGGAGTGTTTTCTTGCGGAATGCACTTTCTTCTTAAAAGCTCATCAACGAGTGATATAAGTGATTGTGATGGGTGCATTCTTTAATGATGTCAATCAAAAACTTGTGAATTTTTGGCCCGCACAAATGCTCTGCAAAAATGTGCGATTAAAATGAGCTTTATTTCGATGATCCTCGACTTCATATTGTTTTTGCTAAGAAATTTATTCTTTTTCTATGGTTTGATAATTTTCTAATATAACAGCGAAATGTTCAATTTTCTTCACCATTTCCAAAAATACACCAGTTTTACGTGGTGAATAACGTCTAACAAGTTGTACTTAATTCAGTTATTTATCAAAATTTTCAAGGATCGAAGTATTTCTTCATAAATCATCTATTGTTCCGTACACTTGTTCTTATACTTATTCGTTTATTTATATAATAGATACCGGAAATATTGTACTGAGCGATGTAATGTTGTGTTAAATTGCCAATGAGATTGAAGGATTAGGAAGCATCCAAGAAATGTAATGAAAGTGTGCCTCGTTAGACGCTCAACTTTCAGCACGACTAGCTGTTCACTCACTCACAATACGACTGTGATTTCGACATGTCAATAACGATATGTGTGCATATCTACTGTGATTAGTGTCTCGTCTGTTGTCATTCTAATTTGATGTAAATTGCGCTAACTCTTTACATTCAACTGCTGATTGCTTCCATCTTTCGTATCTAACATTGTTGATCTGCTGACATCCTCGATTCTTAGTATGTACACCTTTTCATAATCTATTTTATGCTATTGTTCTCAGTTTACTCTTTTTTTTTTCAAAATCTCTTTGCTGAGAATCATATTAATATTCCCATTAACGTATTCCAGTTGGAGTCGATCAAGAAGTCGCATCCCGAGCGATAACTTCCCATAACATCAATCGTCATTCAATAAAAACTCAAAGGATGCAATTTTGCCAGTTTTGCAAAACTTGGAGAGATCTATCCAAGGCTGGAGGAATCTACTGAAACGGATGATGCGGAATTCCGAGAATTTTCATGGTAGAAGATGGGCTGCTTAACAGACCAAAAACAAAAACTTGTCAGAAAGATCAGTCCGTGACTGAATCAGTATGTAAGCTTGTTCAGCAAAGTTTCGAGAAGTGTTTTAAGCGTAATTCTAGCAAATATTGATTTATGCACGAATTAAACATCTGAGTGCGTGAAATTTCTTTTTGCTTTTATATGGCTTTATAGGGCAACTGTATTCGAGAGAAAGAGGAGGAGATGTATTAAGCGGGCAAAAGATATAGGCGTCCAAAATTCTTTTGTGAACGACCTATCCAAGAGGTGAAGGAATCTACTGAGGTGCGGGAATACTCAAGAAAATACCGTAAATATAATTTATTTCTATCTCAATATAATCTAATGTTTCGCATACACGCCATATAGCACTTAATACTATAATATACATGTAAGTATAAGACTGATCATTAAGCTAAATAAGAGCAGGAAAAGATATGAAAGCGAATTGCAATCAAAGTGACAATTAGAGAATACCAACTAAAAACAATTGTTAAAATAGGAATGAATCTAAGGCAACTGAAACAATAACACAGCTGGCAAGCAATTGAGGTTGAGCGTCTAAATTCATACTGTTTGTGCATATCGATGCTTGTTTAAGATAATTTTTCACTTGTTACGAATGAACAGCGACTATATGAAGGCAACCATTGACGCATCAATTCAAAACTCCCCAAGGGAAGGAAACCAACAACATGCATCGGCAATCTAACACTTCCAAACGCCTAATATCATTTATCCATGTCTTTATTTCGCTATGCATCTATTAACCAATCCCATCATCCGCAAATACTGATTTCTCGAAGATGATATTTCCTCTCTCGTGCGACAATCTTTTTGCTCGTTTCTCAATTCGTAAATTTTTGACTATTGCGTTACACTTCTTCGTACTTCTTTTGCGAGTTGACTCATTCATATCATTCATAAAGTATTAAATTTTTACAGTTCATTAAAAAATTCGATTCACATGCAGTTTTTAGTTGGATATCGCTGAAATCTAATTTATAATTCATGTCGAATTAGCGCTAGATTATTGTTGATAGGCCACAATTGTGATGTTCTTGCAATAATTAGCAAATACTTTGCACTGAGTGAAACAGTTCAATCCCTTAATGCGTTGCAAAGTAGCAGCACTACGATTCCGTTGTAACGCAGTATTTGCAGTTGTAATAAAGAACGTTGAATGCATCTTCCGGTTGATCGAGTATGTAGAATATGAATTGATTAGAAGTTGATTGTTTATCCGTTCAATGTTAGCAGCATCGATCTGGTTGAGATTTATGCACATTCACTTGAAACGCATTTGCAAATTCAGTTTCATCGCATTCTCAATGATGCTTAACAAATCAGTCCTTCAAATTGTCGAACCGGAAATATTTCACACTCACTGAACTTCTTCCGTCTCTCAATGACCAGCGTTCAGCGATCTTTTCGTGCTATTGCTGCTGTCATTAACTTATCGCTCACATTTATTTCAAATTCTACATGCAGCATTTTTGATGCTTCAAAGATCTTCATCTGTGACAAAATTAAAAGATTTTTTCTTCTAGAAGTCATTTCTGATTTGTGAGATTATTGACATTCACACATTCTAGAGTGAAGCTTCCATAGATTTTGAGAAACGGTGGTAACTGATAACTACTGATTCGAAAAGAATTCGAGAGAAATGGTTCAGGCAATTAAGCTTTTTAGGCACAAATACATGTTAAATTACTAAAAATAGATCAAAAGATCAAGACTGCTCGTTTCGTTGACTGTTTCGTTAGCTGTACAATTTGCTAATTATTGCAATGAGTGAACCAATTTGTGGGTCATTAATAGTAAAAGTGCACTAACGATCTAGTAAAGAACTGTTGAATAATGAAAATCTTGAAATGAGGCAGTCAACTTCCTCGGAAGTTTATTGTTGTTAATGTTGAAATAAGAGACGCAGTAAAATGCAGCACATATCTCATCTCGTCTTGTATAGTAGCAGTCTTCGTATCGTGCAGCAATTATGCCATCCATCCATCCGTCCATTCATCCACAAATAGCTCCTCCATCTCACACGACTGCTCTCATTAACCTATGCTGTAAATTGTTACAGCAATTGATGGTATGCACATCACATCAACTCGTCTTATTTATCATCATTGACCACTCAGTCGTACGTCCATCCGGTGATGATAATGATGATGAGCAAAATGCAGTGCTTACGTTCACTCACCTCTGTCGAGATTAATTTGTGTTCTTTACTGGAACTATTCAGATGCGCTTTTTCCTCAGTCGTCGCTTCTTAGCATTCATTGACTGCGGATGATTCAGAGTCGAGTTGATTTTTTTTTGATTGTTTGGTATACATTTAATGAATTGCTTCAGTCGCTTCACTCTTTGCTGCTAAATTTTCATTGAATTGGAATTTTTCTTGCGTAACTTCATTGCAATGGACATCAGTAATTCACTAACAATCATAATCACTTTTCTGCTGATTTTCGCAGGCGGTTTCCTTCCTACTTTACAAATGATATGATTGTGTCATAAATGAAACGGACGATGGCCGTATATTTTAGAATATTTGTTGAAGAAACTTTATGATCTTTTCTGAAAGTTGGAAACATGATACGAAACATGTACTAGAAGTTTTATCTGCAACTTACAGTTATCATAAACAAAATGACACTTGATAATTCATCATGACATCAGACAGTTGACTGATAAACTCATGAAAAAACAAAACTGGTGTATTTCCTGAGAGCCAAAAGTACATACGTGGTTTTAAACATCATTCTTGATAGTTCACTGAAATTTTGTTACATTTTTATTTTATGAGGCTAGAACCGTTGGTTTTTTAATATTCACTTTGCTGTTTATCGCTTGATGACCTTTCTGCCTTTCATCGCATATTACTACTGATATCACTGAAATGCCATCTTAAATTCGATTATTCTTCTGTGCAGTTTCACTCGCTAATTATTCACGTTAATACAGATTGTGTAGGTTCATTCAGCTGTGAATATTGCGCATGAACACATGCTCATTGGTTTATGCTTATGAAATCATATTGCAGGCTGTGTTATCTCATTGAATGTGTTATGAAATAAATGAATAGTATTCTTAAGTGTTTCTCAACTAATCCTTATAATGTACAGGTATTGTTGATGTATTTCGATTGAGTGCTCTGATTACTATTATCAGTTCTATTCATGACTAGATACAAATAATGATTACCTCTATATGAACTGAAAGACTAGAGTAGGATAACTGTAGATGGTAGCAATAGGTTATTGCTGTATAATGATGCAGTGAATCGATATTGTTGATTTGATTACTTGCTCGCTTAATAATTGGAACATTTGAATATTGCTTGTTCATTGGAATGGTCTGAGTTTTTAATCAAATTGATGGCATTGTACTTGTATTTATATAATGACTGCGGAACATTGACCAGATTGTTGATTTGTTGTCGTAGCTTGATCTCGTCATTTGCATGTCGATGTTTACAACATGAAATACATACCATAGCTGATTGATGTGCATTTCAGCTAACGATTATAAGAAAACGTAATCGGCAATTCTGCTCTATGTAGTCGCATTTAACAACATCACAACGCAAAATTATCATAGCTAACTTGTTTCTATTCTTTAGGGATTTTGGGTCAATCCTAATATTAAACCACATACGATTAGCGAATGATTAGAGAGAGCTAAAGAACGAACCTATTAATTTTACGT
>JAPYMA010002303.1:0-11430 GCA_035041965.1 Anisakis pegreffii
TTATTACTATTATTATTATTACTATTATTATTATTATTATTACTATTATTATTATTACTATTATTACTATTGTTATTACTATTATTATTATTATTATTATTATTATTATTATTATTATTATTATTATTATTATTATTATTATTACTATTATTATTACTATTATTACTATTATTATTACTATTATCATTATTATTATTTCTATTATTATTATTATTATTATTATTATTACTATCATTTTTATTATTATTAGCATTATTATTTATTATTTTTATTATTATTATCATTATTATTATCATTATTATTATTTTTTAGTATTATTATTATTATTGTTATTAATACTGATTCAAAACCCCTAATGCGCCCTCCCCCCCTCAATCGATGACCTGAAATTAAATATTTCGAAATGGTACTCATCTGAAATTAATTCCATTCCATTTCCACTCCAAATTGAATGCGTGCAATCATAATTATCGTTAATAGCGTGCTGAAGTTTGCATTAATAAAAAAATGCAATTGGATTAAAGAAGACCAGATTTACGCTTTGATTTATGGAGCTTATGAAGCAACCTGAAAAACTGGTTTATGACCTGGAATTAACACCCCTCAAGAAATATTTTATTTTTTTAATTTCAGGTTATTTTTAAATTTACAACGCGAATTTTGAAGTCTTTTGCAATGAAACACATTGAGGTGTAAAGCATTCACGTGGTCTTATTGAATCCCGTGTTGAATAATAATGGAGATAGTAATAATAATAGTAATAATAGTAATAGTAATAGTAATAATAGTAATAGTAATAATAATAATATTAATTAATTAATTAATTATAATTAATGATAAAAATAATTTTGCTTCGAGCATTCGATAAAGTTCATTGACTTTCACGCACATTTAATTTTAATAAAAACAACCCGACCTAATCTCTCTCTCTGTCTCTTCATCCGTCTCGTTCTCTTCCACTCTCTTCTCTCCTCACATTCCATTCACTCGTCTCGCTTTCTCTTTTTCTTTAATCTCCTCTTTCTCGTGCTCTTTCTCTGATTACTTTTTCTTTTCCTCTCTCGTTTCCAACGCTCTCTGGCACGTTGCTGTGTGTGTTCGTTAAATCGGCTAGTATTACGGGAAATCAGGTCCTTTGCGGTGTTTATCGTGGAAATTCGATCGCCGCAGGGCATTTTTGGCAAACGTTCAAATTATTATTATTTATTATTATTATTATTTATTATTATTTATTATTACTATTTATTATTATCACTCAATGATTTATCTATTGCAGCTCCATAGTTGGTCTTCTTTGAGATATCTCTCTCTCTGTCGGTCCGTCTGTCTCTGTTTCTCTGCCTCTCTCGAAATCCCGTACTCTCTAAATTTGCTCTTAATCTCAGAACCTGAAATTAGGTGCCCGCCCCCCCCCGTTGCCCAGTTGAATTCAATCGCTTAACCGAACGTTCACACTTATCTCACCTCTTATTATATTTGAAACGCTTTCCTAATGTCGATTCCGTCTGCGAGACGGCTTAGCATTGGGCATTTCCTGGGTATTTTGCTACTGACGGGTAAGTAAATTTGCTGGTTTTTTGGTAATTGCGGTTGTTATGTTACCCGAAAATGTTTTGGTTATTTTGGGTTGATGATTTGGTTCGGTTTAAGGCAGCAATTTTTACCGTGTTGAGGTTTAATTTTACCACTTCAACTGAGCTATCATGGTTCGGTGTGGTTTAAGGCGGCATTTTTTACCGTGTTGAGGTTTAATTTTACCGCTTCAATTGATCTACTGATCTTATCACCGGATTAGGCTGATTGAGATCATTTGATTTCCAATATTACAGACGTGATTGGTTTGCTAGTGGTGAGCGCCCAGCAACGCATCCCGTATCCGTATGGTCAGTCTCAAGCTCAGCGACAATTTGCCGTACTGGTGCCAACTGCACGTGAGCTCCCACGTGAACTCCCACGTGAGCTCCCAAATGAGCTCCGAAGTGAGCTCCGACGTGAGCCGTCACGTGAGAATTTGCCGGCACAGCAATTCTTGGCACCGATTTGGCTGCTAACCGGAGACGGCTTCCGTCCGGAAATTTTTCTGCTGGCACCCACTATTACGACGGCGTATGCATTCGATGACGCTTGGCCGCAGCCGCAGCCGCAGCCGCAGCAAGGCGCCACCTTTCAAGTACCGGTCGTGAACTCGATACGTCCACCACAACAGCAGCACTTTGAAGTTGGTGCGGCTCCGGTTCTGGCTCCAGCTCCGGCGGCTCCCTCAAGTTGGGCGGCTCCGGCTGCCTCAGATCCGGCGGCTCCAGCTCCAGCGGCTACGTCAAGGCGGGTAGCTCCGGCTCCGGCGTCGCCACCTCTGCCTCCGTCAAGGCTGGTGGCTCCGGCTCCGTCTAGCCAAGGTGCTCCGGCTCCGGTTCCGGCTCTAACTCCTAGACGAACTGCAGTTATCGGTGGCACAAACTTGCCATCGCTAAGTTTCCAAGAGGATGCGACGGCACCAGAGCAAGTTCAGCTAGTTCAAGAGGTGCTAGAGCGTGATCCACCACTTCAATCCAGTCGAGAGCCCGCCGCTCCAAGACAGCAGCACAATAACCAACAATTTTGGGCTGCAGCAGATGAACGCAGAGCGCAATATCTGAACAACCACAATGAAGCACCTCCGTTAGCAGCCGTACCCCAAATGCGTCAACGACAAGACTGGAACAGCGTGGTCGTTGGTCAGGCAGCAGCATGGCAGCAACAGCAGCCGCGTGTTCGAACCCAACCAAACGGTCAAGCCGACGATCGGGAGCAACCTCAAGGTCAAGGTCGAGGTCAAGGTCAGATTCAAGTGCCAGTCTCGGATCTGCAGCTGGCGGCTGAACCGCCATTCCAACAGGACAACCAGCCGCGGCCGCCGCCGCAACAACAACAAGCAGAGTATCGTTTTGGGGAATGGGTTGGCCCAACCGGAGATCAACAACGAGGTCAGCCTGAGCTCAGGGGTCAGCCTGAGGTCAGAGGTCAGCCTGAGCTAAGAGGTCAGGCTGAGTTTGAGGCTCAAGCACGTACTCAGGAAGCTGACTTTGAGCGGCAACGTGCAATGCAGCAGCACCAATGGGAGTTGCAATGGCAAAAACAAGTCGAGCAAATGCAACCTCGTGAGCAACACCAGAGGCAGAACTTCGAGATGTTTCGGCAGCTCCAGCCGGAGCCCGTGAGTACGGGCAGACAGCTCCAGTCGGAGCCACTCCAACCAGAATTCTACCAAAACCAGCAACAGCAACAACAGCAAAGACAACGACAATGGACTCACGAGCGTCAACAACAACGATCACAGTACACAGAGCAATCGTCATGGAGAAATCAACTGGCGCCCCAACATCAAGCTCCGACTCCGGCTCCGACTGCAGCTCCGGCTCCAGCCCAGACCCGCTCAGGTCAACAAATATATCCTCCTCGGAACTCCAGAACCGTGGAAACCGCTCCGTTCAATCAGCAAAAACCATTCGGCTCCGACTTTAGCTCCAGTTCCAGCTCCGGCTCCGGTGTGGCTCCACAAGTGAGCGAAACACGATCAAACACTGAGCGTAAACTGAGGCAACGCCAGAAATTCCCCGGGTCAGAGGTCACCTCAAAACATGAAGATGATATGCACAGGTCATTATTATCATTATTTATTATTATTTATTACTATTTATTATTATTATTTATTATTATTTATTATTATTATTTATTATTATATATTATTATATATTATCATTAAAAAATTCAGAATCTACCTCGAATTGCTGGAAAAAATAGCTCCAGCGCGTACGAAAATGCCCGTACAAGAGTGGACCCCAGCACCGAATGTACAGTCCAATACGGACACGGCAATGTCGCTGCCTCGATACTATTACTACACTACAGTATCCCCCGGCTTGGTGACGTCATCAACTACAGTATCCCCAAGACCGATGACGTCATCAGTGCCTCTTTTTAGTGCTACTGCTACTGCTGCTGCTAATGTAGCGAACGCTACCGCGTCCAGAAGTAGTTCCATTCATAAACGAAAGGTATTTCGAGGCAAAAAATCGCATCCAATTTTTGGAATTGAGAAAAATTTGAAAAAAAAATTCTTTGGAATGTTGCCAAAATTGAAAATTTGGAATTGTGCCAAAAGTTTTTGGAATGTTGCCAAATTTGAAAATGCATTTTCAGGGTGCAAATGACGTGTTTCTGCAGTGTTGCAGAGCGCATCGAGTGGATCATGCTTGTGAGTCGAGGTGTAATTTCGATGTAATGACAAAGAAAGTGGTCAGTTCCCTATTATCACTGCCACGAATCAATCAATCAATCAATCAATCAATATATTTAATGAACGGTGATAAAAAAAAATTCCCAAAATTAATTTCAGTTGACCGCCATGCTACTCGGCACTGATCAATGCCCACGACGCAACGGCGGTTTACTGTTGACGTGTGCAGCGCAGGAGTTAGATCATACGGAGTGTTGCCGAGCGCGTGGCGTTGACCTGACGCCTGCCGGTGATAAATGCCTTGGATTCTGTCAGATGTCAGCGGAATATCCCCGATTACAGGTGGGTAGATAGGCTGGGTAAATGTTTGGGAAGAAATTCCCCAAAACCCGGGTAATCGGACGGGTAGCATATAGAAAAAAAGAAAAAAAGACCAAAAAAATATTTTATCGCAAAAATGAGACAAAAAATTTTTGCAAAAAGGAAAAATGAAACGACAGCTGGAAATTTTTTCGGCAAAAAAAATTAATTTCAGGTTGATGCTTCGATGGTACCATGCTGGGCGGTTCTTCGAGATATAAAGCACTGTTTTAAGGATGCTCTGACTTCGAATATTCGTTGATGGGGGAATGCGTTTGTGACTCTGCCGTTGACTCGACTTAGCTTTATTCAACCACATTAATACAGGAAGAGTATTCCCGAAGGGGTTTGCAAGGGGAGCCAAGGGGGTAATTTGCCCCCCCCCCTAAATAAGATACAGTGCGGATGGGTGTAATTTGACCTCCCCCCTGAAAAGCTAAAATTGACCTGAAATCAAGTGGTGCCAACCTGAAAAAGGTCCACCTAAACCTGGGCTAAAGTTCTCTTCAAGAGACTAGTAGCCAAAATTCGGGTTCTAGTAATTAAATTAATTTTTAAGCATTCAAACAATGGAATATTCTGCGGAGTATATGGTGGGAAAATATTGAATTTTCATAAATTTTTATGAAAATTCAAAAATTTTCTCAGAGAAAAATTTTTCATTTTTCAAATTTTTCATTTTTTCTGGAAAATTTGGATTTTCAGGATTTTCCAACGATTAATTTTTCAGTGTAAAAATTGTGTTCGCGCTTAATTAAGCCATGACCGTTGCTTTTAGTAGCGTTATATTATTATTGCTGTTGTTATTGTTTATTGTATAAATCGTGCTGTCTTGCAGTGAATTTGCCGAAATAAATGGGAATTTTTTCACAATTTCAGGTCATTTCCAAGCTATTTCAGGTCATCATAAATTTTAAACAATGCTTTTGCTCATACGCGTAACTCTGGTACTGATAAATGATAACGAAATCTCCTGTCAAAGAAATCAACTGAAGCAAATTCTCGTGTCGTTCACGTGAAAATCACGTGAAGTTGTCGAGAACTCTCGAAGAGAATATTAAAGTGCTCATTATTATTATTGTTGTTGTTGGTGTTGTTATGATTGTTTTGTTGATGGTGGCACGTGCAAATCACGTGAACAATTGCTTTGTATTTAGAGTGGCAGGAGAGCTGGCTGGTTATGAGTGAATCTGTTTAATGATAAGTGATAAGGAACAACTGATAAGTGATAAGGGACAAGTGATGAGTGATAAGAGATATCCTATGAGTGATAAGAGATGAGTGATGAGGGATACGTGATAAGATATATCTTACAAGTGATAAGTGATAAGAGATTTCCGAGAAGTGATAAGAGATATCTGATAGGTGATAATAGACAAGTGATAAGTGATAACAGACAAGTGATAAGTGATAAGAGCCAACTGATAAGTGATAAGGACTCAGTTATCTCTACTGCTAAGCCGTGCGCTGGAGCAAAACACCGCAGACAATGTTTATTGTTCGTATTCAACTGAATTTGCCGATTGCTCTCTCTTGTGATCGATAGAAAATTAATTTGAAATACGAATTTTTTCTTTTTTCATCGGAAAATTTTCCATTTTCCATCCGAAATTCCACTTCAGTCGCTTTCCCGAAAGCCAAAAAATTTTTTGTACTTTGTAGTTTGGTGTCAATTCTTAAAACCTTTCCAAACAATTGCATTGTTTAAATAATGGATTGGCAACAATTTTTTTTCACTCAAAAATATCAAATATCATGCCCTTCAGCAGTCAGCTAAAGAAAAACGTTGCCAACGAAATAGTACGGGAAAATTGTAGGTGCAGAGATAAAAAGCGCGAAGAAATAGTTCTAGAGAGACAGTTAGCACTGCAAAAGAACACGTTCAAGTAGGAGAACATTAGAGAACGCTAGACAAGAGCAGAACACGGAAATAGCACCAGACGGCTGTCAATAATATTTATGAGTCTGCTCCAGCCGTCTCGTTATTGACAGCCGTCTGGAGATAAGGAGGGTAGTGCCAGCCGAATGATAGTTTTGATTGAATATTATATTATACAAATACAATAATACAGGTAAAATGTGAAGATGCACGCAATAGGACGTGCATTATTCAATATTCAATCAAAACTATCATTCGGCTGGCACTACCCTCCTTATCTCCAGACGGCTGTCAATAACGAGACGGCTGGAGCAGACTCATAAATATTATTGACAGCCGTCTGGTGCTATTTCCGTGTTCTGCTCTTGTCTAGCGTTCTCTAATGTTCTCCTACTTGAACGTGTTCTTTTGCAGTGCTAACTGTCTCTCTAGAACTATTTCTTCGCGCTTTTTATCTCTGCACCTACAATTTTCCCGTACTATTTCGTTGGCGACATTTTTCTTTAGCTGACTGTTGAAGGGCATGATACTTGATATTTTTGAGTGAATGAGAAAAATTGTTGCCAATCCATTATTTAAACAATGCAATTGTTTGGAAAGGTTTTAAGAATTGACACCAAACTACAAAGTACAAAAAATTTTTTGGCTTTCGGGAAAGCGACTGAAGTGGAATTTCGGATGGAAAATGGAAAATTTCCCGATGAAAAAAGAAAAAATTTTTCAAATTAATTTTCTATCGATCACAACAAAGAGTATTCGGCAAATTCAGTTGAATACGAACAATAAACATTGTCTGCGGTGTTTTGCTCCAGCGCACGGCTTAGCAGTAGAGACAACTGGGTTGTTATCACTTATCAGTTGGCTCTTATCACTTATCACTTGTCTGTTATCACTTATCACTTGTCTATTATCACCTATCAGATATCTCTTATCACTTATCAGAAATCCCCTATCACTTATTACTTGTAAGATATCCCTTATCACTTATCCCTCATCACTCATCTCTTATCACTCATAGGATATCTCTTATCACTTATCACTTGTCCCTTATCACTTATCAGTTGTCCCCTATCACTTATCACTAAACAGATTCACTCATAACCAACCAACCAACACCACTGCTGCCCCAATCTAAATACAGAGCAATTCTTCACGTGATTTGCACGTGCCACCATCAACAAAACAATCATAACAACACCAACAACAACAATAATAATAATGAGCACTTTAATATTCTCTTCGAGAGTTCTCGACAAGTTCACGTGAAATTCACGTGAACGACACGAGAATTTGCTTCAGTTGACAACTCAACAGTGCAGCTGGTTTCGTTATCATTTATCATTCAACAGAGTTACAGGTGTGAGCAAAAGCACTGGTGAAATTTTTCAATGACCTGAAATAGCTTGGAAATTTTTTACGATGACCTGAAATAGCTTGGAAATGACCTGAAATTGTGAAAAAATTCTCATTTATTCCAGCAAATTCACTTCGAGACAGCACGATTTATACAATAAACAATAACAACAGCAATAATAATATAACGCTACTAAAAGCAACGGTCATGGCTTAATTAAGCGCGAACACAATTTTTACACTGAAAAATTAATCGTTGGAAAATCCTGAAAATACAAATTTTTCCGGAAAAAATGAAAAATTTGAAAAATGAAAAATTTTTCTCTGAGAAAATTTTTGAATTTTCATAAAAATTTATGAAAATTTTCAATATTTTCCCACCATACATTCCGTAGAATATTCCAATGTTTGGATGCTTGAAAATTAATTTAATTACTAGAACCCGAATTTTGGCTACTAGTCTCTTGAAGAGAACTTTAGCCCAGGTTTAGGTGGACCTTTTTCAGGTTGGTACCACTTGATTTCAGGTCAATTTTAGCTTTTCAGGGGGGAGGTCAAATTACACCCACCCTCGTTGTATCTTCTTTAGGAGGGGGGGCAAATTACCCCCTTGGCTCCCCTTGCAAACCCCTCGGGAATACTCCTCCTTTATTAATGTGGTTGAATAAAGCTAAGTCGACGGCAAAGTCACAAACGCATTCCCAAATCAACGAATATTTGAAGTCAGAGCATCCTTAAAACAATGCTTTATATCTCGAAGAACCGCCCAGCATGGTACCATCGAAGCATCAACCTGAAATTAAATTTTTTTCGCAAAAAATTCGATCCGTCGTCTCATATTTCCTTTTTGCGCTAAAATTTTTTGTCTCATTTTTGCGATAAGATATTTTTTTGGTCTTTTTTTTCTTTTTTTCTCTATGCTACCCGTCCGATTACCCACGTTTTGGGGAATTTCTTCCCAAACATTTACCCACCCACCTGCAGTCGGGGATATTCCGCTGACATCTGACAGAATCCGAGGCATTTATCACCGGCAGGCGTCAAGTCAACGCCACGCGCTCGGCAACACTCCGTATGATCTAACTCCTGCGCTGCACACGTCAACAGTAAACCGCCGTTGCGTCGTGGGCATTGATCAGTGCCGAGTAGCATGGCGGTCAACTGAAATTAATTTTGGGAATTTTTTTTTATCACCGCTCATCAAATATATTGATTGATTGATTGATTGATTGATTGATTGATTGCAGTGATAATAGGGAACTGACCACTTTCTTTGTCATTACATCGAAATTACACCTCGACTCACAAGCATGATCCACTCGATGCGCTCTGCAACACTGCAGAAACACGTCATTTGCACCCTGAAAATGCATTTTCAAATTTGGCAACATTCCAAAAACTTTTGGCACAATTCCAAATTTTCAATTTTGGCAACATTCCAAAGAATTTTTTTTTCAAATTTTTCTCAATTCCAAAAATTGGATGCGATTTTTTGCCTCGAAATACCTTTCGTTTATGAATGGAACTACTTCTGGACGCGGTAGCGTTCGCTACATTAGCAGCAGCAGTAGCAGTAGCACTAAAAAGAGGCACTGATGACGTCATCGGTCTTGGGGATACTGTAGTTGATGACGTCACCAAGCCGGGGGATACTGTAGTGTAGTAGTAGTATCGAGGCAGCGACATTGCCGTGTCCGTATTGGACTGTGGATTCGGTGCTGGGGTCCACTCTTGTACGGGCATTTTCGTACGCGCTGGAGCTATTTTTTCCAGCAATTCGAGGTAAATTCTGAATTTTTTAATGATAATATATAATAATATATAATAATAAATAATAATAATAATAATAATAAATAATAATAATAAATAGTAATAAATAATAATAAATAATGATAATAATGACCTGTGCATATCATCATCATGTTTTGAAGTGACCTCTGACCCGGGGAATTTCTGACGTTGTCTCAGTTTACGCTCAGTGTTTGATCGTGTTTCGCTCATTTGTGGAGCCACACCGGAGCCGGAGCCGGAGCTGGAGCTGAAGTCGGAGCCGAATGGTTTTTGCTGATTGAACGGAGCGGTTTCCACGGTTCTGGAGTTCCGAGGCGGATATATTTGTTGACCTGAGCGGGTCTGGACTGGAGCTGGGGCTGGAGCCGGAGCTGCAGTCGGAGCCGGAGTCGGAGCCTGAGCTTGATATTGGGGCGCCAGTTGATTCCTCCATGACGTTTGCTCTGTGTGCTGCGATTGCTGTTGTTGACGCTCGTGAGTCCATTGTCGTTGTCTTTGCTGTTGTTGCTGTTGCTGGTTTTGGTAGAATTCTGGTTGGAGTGGCTCCGGCTGGAGCTGTCTGCCTGCACTCACGGGCTCCGACTGGAGCTGCCGAAACATCTCGAAGTTCTGCCTCTGGTGTTGCTCACGAGGTTGCATTTGCTCGACTTGTTTTTGCCATTGCAGCTCCCATTGGTGCTGCTGCATTGCACGTTGCCGCTCAAAGTCAGCTTCCCGAGCACGCGCTTGAGCCTCAAACTCAGCCTGACCTCTGACCTCTGGCTGACCTCTGATTTCAGGCTGACCTCGTTGCTGATCTCCGGTTGGGCCAACCCGTTCCCCAAAATGATACTCTGCTTGTTGTTGTTGTTGTTGTTGTTGCGGCGGCGGCCGCGGCTGGTTGTCCTGTTGGAATGGCGGTTCAGCCGCCAGCTGCAGATCCGAGACTGGCACTTGAATCTGACCTTGACCTCGACCTTGACCTTGAGGTTGCTCCCGATTGTCAGCTTGACCGTTTGGTTGGGTTCGATCACGCGGCTGCTGCTGCCAAGCTGCTCCCTGACCAACGACGACGCTGTTCCAGTCTTGTCGTTGACGCATTTGAGGTACGGCTGCTAACGGAGGTGCTTCATTGTGGTTGTTGAGATATTGCGCTCTGCGTTCATCTGCTGCAGCCCAAAATTGTTGGTTATTGTGCTGCTGTCTTGGAGCGGCGGGCTCTCGACTGGATTGAAGTGGTGGATCGCGCTCTAGCATCTCTTGAACTAGCTGAACTTGCTCTGGTGCCGCCGCATCCTCTTGGAAACTTAGCGATGGCAAGTTTGTGCCACCGATAACTGCAGTTCGTCTAGGAGTTAGAGCCGGAACCGGAGCCGGAGCACCTTGGCTAGACGGAGCCGGAGCCGCCAGCCTTGACGGAGGCAGCGGTGGCGACACCGGAGCCGGAGCTACCCGCCTTGACGTAGCCGCTGGAGCTGGAGCCGCCGGATCTGAGGCAGCCGAAACGGCCCAACTTGAGGGAGCCGCCGGAGCTGGAGCCGGAGCCGGAACCGGAGCCGCACCAACTTCAAAGTGCTGCTGTTGTGGTGGACGTATCGAGTTCACGACCGGTACTTGAAAGGTGGCGCCCTGCTGCGGCTGTGACCAGGTGTCATCGAATGCATACGCCGTCGTAATAGTGGGTGCCAGCAGAAAAATTTCCGGACGGAAGCCGTCTCCGGTTAGCAGCCAAATCGGTGCCAAGAATTGCTGTGCCGGCAAATTCTCACGTGACGGCTCACGTCGGAGCTCACTTCGGAGCTCATTTGGGAGCTCACGTGGGAGTTCACGTGGGAGCTCACGTGCAGTTGGC